>JAASGD010000462.1:0-22130 GCA_023334115.1 Globisporangium megalacanthum
GCGGTCGTGGTGGTGGCGGCGGCTTTGGCGGGGGCGGCGGTGGCTTTGGCGGCAGCGGCGACCTCGGCGCGAACCTCGACGCGAACATCAAGTGGGACTTGTCGACCCTACCCGTGTTTGAGAAGAACTTTTACTACGAGCACCCGGACGTGACGAAGCGCTCGCCGCAAGAGTACGAGGACTGGAAGCGCCAGCACGACATTACCGTGAACGGCAAGGGCGTGCCCAAGTGCGTGTACACGTTCGAAGAAGCGTCGTTCCCTGGTGCGTCCCTATGGCGATTTTATATGGCAGTTTGTATGAGGAGAGTGGACGCGTGTAAGACTGACAGTATGGATATGAACGGCAGAGTACGTGCTGGACGAAGTGATGCGTCTCGGTTTCAAGAGCCCGACGCCGATCCAGTGCCAGGGCTGGCCGATGGCGCTCTCGGGACGCGACATGGTCGGCATTTCGGCGACCGGCTCGGGCAAGACGCTCGCGTTCTTGCTGCCAGCGATCGTGCACATCAACGCGCAGGTTTGTAGATGACGCTGCCTTGGAAACGCGGGCCCAAGCGCCTCGCGGTGGCGTTTGCAGTGAGGTTCTCTGCTTGTATTCGAGCGACGTGGGAGAGTGGGGGGCAATGGGAACTCGAGACGCGCTCTCGCACGCGAAGCGTTCGTTTCGAGGCGACCATCGACCGCATGACGGGACCGAGGACCGAGGAACGAGCGTCACACGCGCATGAGTTGCACGTGGCGTCGTCGGGGGTTGCGAGTGCGAGCGGCAACAGCTGAACGAGTGGTGTCGTGACAGACAGGCGCTCGCTTTCAGCACTGCCTGCCCTGTCTACGTATGCGCACGCGATGGCGAGACGCACTGTTGTTGCGACGTGCGGTTGCTCGAACGGAGTGGACGAACCGACTCGCTTTCGATCGGAACCGACTCTTCGCGCTTCTCTTCGCTTCGTCTCCCAAGTCGATGGAAGTCGGGAGGAAAGACGGAGACGGAAGGATCGCTCGCATCGTCTCGAGCGCTCGCACTCGCGCGCTTCTTCTTCTATTTCGTCTCCTGCTGCATCCAGACGCGATCGGTTCCGCTTCTACGATGCTAGAGGGACGGAGTCGGTCGGTGGACGGACGGGAGTGTGGAATGGAAGAAGCAGCAGCTCGCCCTCGACTTCCTCGTGGCCCCGCGGTTGCGTTTCTTCCTGCAGTGCACGGCTGTCGCTTGCGCCGCAGTCGGGAGATCAACAGACAGTGGGTTGGACTGACTCTGTCTTGCGTGCGTGTGTGTGTATGCAGCCGTACCTCCAGCCAGGGGACGGCCCGATTGTGCTCATGATCGCGCCGACCCGTGAGCTCGCGGTGCAGATCCAGCAGGAGGCGAACAAGTTCGGCGCGAGTTCCAAGATCAAGAACACGTGTGTGTACGGCGGTGTGCCCAAGGGCGGGCAGATTGCGGATCTGCGTCGTGGCGTCGAGATTTGCATCTGGTGCGTCTCGGTTACTGTTGCTTGGCGTTGCGTGGGTGTGGGCGTTAGAAGCTGACGATGTGGTGGTGACTTGTGTGTGTGGGTAGCACGCCGGGACGAATGATCGACATGCTGAGCATGGGCAAGACGAACCTGCGTCGCGTGACGTACCTGGTGCTGGATGAAGCCGATCGCATGCTGGACATGGGCTTTGAGCCGCAGCTGCGCAAGATTGTGAGCCAGATCCGTCCGGACCGGCAGACGCTCATGTGGTCGGCGACGTGGCCGAAAGAGATTGTATCGCTCGCGCACGACTTCCTCACGGACTTTATCCAAGTCACGGTCGGCTCGCTCGACCTCACGGCGAACAAGATGATCCGGCAGATTGTCGAAGTGATGGACGATCACCAGAAGTACTCGGCGCTCATGCAGCACATGAAGGAGATCTACGAAGGCGGCCGCATTATCATCTTTTGCGAAACGAAGCGTGGCGCAGACGAGCTCAGCCGCAACATGCGCGACAGTCGGTACGGCTGCAAAGCGATCCACGGGAACAAGTCGCAGGAAGAGCGCGATTGGGTGCTGAAAGAGTTCAAAGAAGGCAAGACGCAAGTGCTCGTCGCGACGGACGTGGCGTCACGCGGTCTCGACATCAAGGACATTCGCTATGTCATCAACTTTGACATGCCGAAGAACATTGAAGACTACATCCACCGGATCGGACGTACCGCGCGTGCGGGGATGAAGGGCAACGCGCTGTCGTTCTTTACGCACGATAACAGCCGCCTCGCGGGGCCGCTCGTGAAGATCCTGGAAGAAGCGGAGCAAGTGGTGCCGAGCGAGCTGCGTAACCTTGTCGGCCGTGGCGGTGGCGGTGGCGGTGGCGGCTATGGTGGTCGCGGTGGTGGCGGTCGTGGCGGCGGACGCGGTGGTAGCCGCTGGTAATTATGCTCGTCGCACTCGCCGCGCGTCCTCGGTGGCGACGCACAAGCGAGCGCCAGAGGTAGCGAGCGATGCGATCGCGACACGATGGACTGACGACGACTCCAGTGGCCAGTAGCAGTCAGTGACACAGCGTCTCCCGAGCAGTTTTCTTTCTCCAAGGCATGGTACCTTTCCTTTCACATTAGATATCGACATGGTCTTCCTTCGAGGCGTCTGTTTGCCATTGTGCATTTTGGTGAGCGATGTCGGTGAAGACGCACAGTCGATTCCGCAACGACCCCACAAGAGTGTTGATCCTTCAACCAACGAGCCAGTTTAGATCCGGCCGACCAAAAGTGCAACACTCCACTTCAACTCGTTTTCGCGCCACCTTCCTCTCACAACACCCAAGCTCTCAGTGTCTTGGCTGCGCTGCAGAATCGCGAAGTACGGTGAGCCGATCGCGCAGGCTGCAGAACACGGTGAAGAAGTAGGCGTAGCGTTGTGACACAAGTCCTAGCGGGAGCACTGAGCCGTTGACGTAAAACCGACATTTTCAAGCGCCACTGCCGCGAAGTCGTGCAGATGCTGGTGGTGCTGCCGCGTGGGAGCGGCGTTATCGGACGGCTCGGCGAGGACTGTATGTGAGGTACAAACCGCCCAAGTGACTGAAGCTCTGAAGCTCTGAAGCTCTGAAGCTCTGAAGCTCTGAAGTTGGCGAGAGGTGCGTGGACCTGTCGAGCGCCATGACCCGAGTCGTGATGGTGTTGACGCTGATCGAAAGCGGGAGTGACGGTGGTCAGAACCAGAGATTAGGGACCGACACGATCGTCGTAAATGAAGAGTTGCTCATTGTTACAGCACTATTCACACAAATACGGGCGATGACGTCGTCTCTGCATCGGTGTTCACACGCGACTCTGGGACGAGCCGGTCAAAGCGGTCGTAGTCCACGACGACGCAGTCGCGCTCGAGTCGCGCAAAGTCCGCGAAGCGCATGTCGCACGTGAAATCGTCCCAGAAGTACATCTTGCGCGCGTACACGTTCTCCGAGAAGGTCGTGTCGAGCCCCGTGAGCAGCGCAATGACCGCGACACGCGACTCAGAGAGGTCCGCGACCGTGTGGAACTTGAAGAACGGCGAGCGCGCGTCGATGACGTGGATGAGCGTGGCGGGCAGCTTGATCGACGGCCACTCTGCAGTCACGAGCGGCACGTCGTACATCTGCCGCAGCCCCGTCTTGCGGTTCGTGAGGATCACGCCGATGCGGAAAAAGTTCTCGTGCACGTCGCCCGAGTGCCGCGTGTTGGCTGCGCGGAACACGAGGCACCGGTGGCCGTAGATGCGGCAGATCGCAATCTTGGCCGAGAAGTGGATGTGCGCGCGTGGACGCGCAAACTTGGACCAAGCAATACCAGTGATGATCGTCGTGACGACGATCCCGAGCGACGACTCGACAAACACCCACAGGTTCATGTACACGGACTCGGGCTTTGGCGCCACGGAGCCGTAGCCGATCGTCGCGAGCGTGTGCACGCTCATGGAGAACGCGAGCTCAAAGTCCGAGAGCGTTACCTCTGGGTACCACACAATGTCGTCTTTCTTGAGCCAGTAGAGCAGCGCGAACGTCAAGTTGATCACGAGGAACGCGAGCACAAAGAGCAAGATGATGCGTGGCCAGCGGACGTACAGCGCGCTGTGGTACAACCGCATAAAGTCGAACGACTTGGGGATGTTGAGCGGCGCGATCTTGAGGAACCGCGGCGTATCCTCCACGTCAATCGACGCGACCGACTGCACAGCTCGCGAGCGTCTTGGCGTGGCGCCACCGTCTCTTTGTTCCGGGTTGTAGTCCTGGTACTCTTCGTACGGACCGCCACCGACGCCACCACGCTCCATGTCCCCATCCACGTCCGAGATCGTGCTTATTTCGTCATCCTCGTCGTCGTCGTCGTCGTCGTCAAGGGACTCGTGATGAAGGGATCCACCTGCGAGTTGGCTCTGAAGTTGCTGCTTCTGAAGAACTGGGAGGATGAATTCGGCAGAGATGCCGACACCACGATCCAAGGCTGCTGGACCCGACTGCAGACGCTGGCGACGGCGAACCTGCTCACTCGCAGCCGACGCCGATGCTGCAGACGCTGCTGCACCGCTACCGACAGGAGAGATCCGCTGCGTGCCGACCGGCTGCTGCAACAGCGGCTCGAACAACGGCTCCATGCCGAGACTGCACTTGCTCGACGCACGCCGGAGCACGTGCAGCGCCAGGCCTGCGCCATCGGACGACGATCGCTGCTTGCGAAACACCTCGGGGTCTTCTGCTCCCAGCTCGTCGATCGGCTTGAGCTCCGTATCGGCGTCCGGCGACGTCTGTGCTGCCGTCGAGGCGTCCGTTGCGGCACAAGTGGCAGTTGACCGGCGTGCAGCTGTAGTCGCCGCTGGCTGCACGTACTTGTCCGCGTCGATCGGCGCCGGCTCGACCGAGCTGAGCTTGGCAAAGTCCATGATCACCTCGAGGTTGCGCTCGTCAAAGTCGAGGAGCTCGGCGAAGCGGTAGCCCCACTTCAAGTCGCTCGCCGTGTAGATGAAGCGGTCCGCGACCGTGTCCTGCAGCGTCGAGTCGACGCCCGAGATCGCGACTTCTAAGAGCATGTCGGACGCGCGGATCTCGCGCTCGCTCAGTCCAAAGAACGGCGACTCGTCGTCGATCACGTGCACAACTGCGACGCCCATGCGGAACGTGATAAAGTTGTTTTGCAGGACTTTGAGGTTGTACGAGCAGAGGACCTTGTCGCGGTCCGTGGGTTCGTCGTCCGAGCATCTGTCGTCGTGGTCGCTCCCACGCTCGCTCGTGCTGCTCTTCGTGCGCTCCACACGCAGGAGGTTAAGCTTAAAGTTGGCTTCCATGATGACGTCATGCGTCACGTCACGGGATTGCGTAGCGTTCGCGACGCGCACGACGAGCGCGAGCCGCTGGTGGCCGTATGGCTGCACGACACACACTGTGCTGAACGCGATCTTGGCGATCGGCTTGGCGAACTTGGCAAAGACGAGACCGGTGATCGCAGACGTCACGAGCATGGACGCAAACGACTCGACGGTCATGACGACGTTGCTGCACGTGCGCTGGGGAAAGACGATGCCAAAGCCGATGGTCGTGAACGTCTGGTAGCTCAGGTCGAACGCGCGGAGGAACCCGTCGGGCTCGCCGCAGCCGAGCTCCACGACGAGCGCAAAGCCCAGCACGTTCGCGACGAATACGCCAAGGAGCACCGCTGCGAGCGTGGGCCAGCGCAGATTGAGTAGGACGTAGAGAAAGTCCTTGTAGCGTCGTCGCGGGTTCCCGAGCGTCGTGACGCGCGCAAAGAGCGAGTTGCTCGGGAGCCGCAACAGCCGCTGCCAGTGCGCAAGGCGTTCGAGGCGCGAGCCAGCGTGGAAGATGGGGCCGCTAGAGGCTGCCACGCGCACACCGTGCCACACGTGCACCCAGTCGCGCAGTGCAGCGGGCACTGGTGGCGGTGGGGCGGTGGCGGCGCCGCGCAACTTGATGCGCTTCTTGCTCGCAGGCATGCTTGGAAAACGGGTCTTTTGGTCCTTTGCTGCGTCGTTTTGCGTGAAAATACAGTAGACATCCATGATCTTCATATTTTCTACTGTAGGAGATTTGCACAGGGAACGGAAAGGAGGCACCGCCTTGAGACAAGTTTATTCGAGTCGAAAATAATGTCCATTTACGTTCTGCTTCTCGCAGAGTTGCGGATGGCACCTCACCGCCTCAGCGGCGACTTCTCATCTGGAACGGCGATAACCATGATACCCATGCCAATCGTGCTTGTTCGCTCGACAACACGAGGGTCCTTGAACACAAATCCCTGTTGGGTTGTTTTGATGCCCCGAGTGTGAGCCATCGTTTAAGTATACTGAAATGCAGTGTGCAATATGGCGTACTCGTAAGTTTTTTGGCTTATTTCAAGTAGGCACTCTCAAAATCTCCAAGTAGGCAGAATATCCTTGTCGCATTACAGCCCCTATTTCCAAGCACCCCAGGAACATGGGACTCAGAATATAAATATTCATATTTCGAGAAGATGAAGTCCGGAATGACGGACGAGTGGGACCAAAGTGCGGCGCTTTGAGCGCTGCTCAAAGTTCGTGGCACGACGTCCAGCGGGGCGCTGGTAGAGTGTGGACACGTGAAAGCGTGGGCGGCGCTTGAGCTCGGAATGCGATCAGTTCGTCGAGCAACGTCGCTGCTCGCTGCTCGCCACGTCACGCGCTGCGAATCGAATGACATCGGCGCGACAGCAAACATGCAGGTAGTTTCTGTGTGTAACTTCTGGGCAGTGGATGGATGGCTGGCAGCGCTCGTGCCGTGCGAGTGAGTGTGGTTCGCGCCTTGCATGCGATACAAGGCACTCAGCGTCAGCCTCAGCCCACTCGCTCCCACCCGTGCGTGCGTGCAGCCGGATCACAGTAGCTGCAACGCCTTCTTCTTCGCCCAGACAGCAGGTAAGAGCAACAACCTCGTTTCCTGATCGCAACGTTCACCACTCGTCGTTCACTGGATTACAGAGCGCGAGTCTCTTGCATGTGTAACGAGTAGATGGGACTCAAAGGCACAGCCTTCTGCGGTTCATGAATGAGATACATAATGTGTGTGTGCCTTCCAGCTAACCACTTACTTTAAGTCGGCTGGGCTGCAGCGAGCACCAATGAGGACGACAGTGTTGCCTGTTGTTCATGATGAAGACTGGATGATGTCGGTGTGTGAGAATGCGAATGCGCACAAATAAGATCCTGAAACGGTGCGTTTCATCTTTCCACAGGAATGGGAGACAAAATCGAGGGTCCCTCGATTTTCGCACACCAAAAGGAAGAACAACAACGTTGTCATCGATAGAATTGCACGCCAAGAGGTTGCTCGTTGAAGTCGATGTCGTCACACCACCACCCCCACCACCACAGGGTCACTCGACACATTCAAGCACACGCCGTGTGCAACGCTACATGCGCATGACGCAGCGCCTCGTCGATTGAGCGCGTAGCCTTTTCACAAGCAACTCCAACCATCCAACCTTCTTTAACCTGATATCTGGGCCATCATCGCAAAGAAGAGGTCGTCCCAGAGGAAAGCTGGCTAAAGGCCATCTTTCCTCTGGAACAAGCGCTTCACAGCACTGCAAGTCAGCAGTTGAGCCGCGACTCGATTGCCTCACTCGCTGTGGAGCCTCGCTCACTTGCTTGCTCAGTAATTCATTCGCGTCGTCTCGCGCCACCAAGTCTGCTGCACTAGTCACTCCCGTGTGACCCCCTTCTCGAGCTTGGAACTCTTGTGGAACGCGCGTAGAACGCGTTCAAACCATCGAAAGAAACCACCCAAAGGGCAAGTCCCACATCCTCTCGCTCGCTCTTTCCCTCAGCTCAGCTCACTCCACAACCACGACCAACTCCTCCTCTCTGTTGGCACCGCCCGCCCGCCCGCCCGCCCGTCTTTGCGCGCACAACCGCACTCACTCGCGATGCCGCAGCACCACGACGACATCCTGGACGCCCCAGCTGCTGGTAGCAGCACCACTGTCCCCACTCTAAGTGGCGTGCTGGAACAGCTGCACGACGAGCTCCAGCTCGAGCTCGCGCCGCCCCGGAAGCTCTTGCGCCAGTTCAGCCTCAACGTGCCGCCGAGTAGCGCGAGCCTCGGCGCGGATGGCGCGTCGCCGTCGGACTTCCGCTCCGCTGTGCTCGCGCGCAAACTGCTCTCGCACACGTCGCCGACCGCCCTTGGCGGCGTCCTCGAGCGCTGGGAGCGCAACCAGCTCAAGTGGCGCCACCACAGTTCGTCATCTGAGCTCGGCAGCAGTGGCGACCAATCGCCTGTCAGCGAACAGCTCCCACAGCAGCAGCAGCAGCCAGACGACAACGACAACGACAACGACGCCAATGAGCGCATCTTGGATGATGCGCTCGTGCCGCCACTCCATGACGACAACAACAACAACTCCACCACCACTACCACGCGACCAATTGCAATGGGCGGCATCCCGTACGTGCGCCACGAGACGCTCGAAGTCGTCTTTGGCCCTGGCTTTCTCGGACTCGAGTTGACTGTCGACGAAGCACGGAACGAAGTCGTCGTGACGCGCGTGGCCCCCGCAGCGCCAGCGACCCGTATGCCGCACTCGCCACCGCTCGCAAAGCTCACGCGCGGACTCTTTGTGGACGCTGTGAACGGCCAGGACGTCTCAGGCGACCGCCTGCCACCGACCGAGACGCTCGAGCTGCTTCAAGTCACGGCGCGGCCCATGCGCGTGCGGTTCCGCAAAGTCCGCGACGCGATCGTCGTCTGTAAGCTCTGCGAGTGTACGGTCGACGCGGCGGACCTGGACGCGCACACGAACTACTGTGTCATGTCGACGCGGTTCGAGCTCGAAGCCGACCAGATCAACAGCGCGCTCACGAAACTCGCGCACTCGATCGACGCGAACCTGCACGCGGACGCGCTCCGGACGCTCTTCCATCCTGAAGATCTGCACTTTTACAATGCGCTCCGCGTGGTCGCGATCCAGGTCCGTCTGTCCGTGGCTGTCGTCTCACGGAGGCGTCTTCCGGTTGGCTAACTGTCGTGTTGTATACGCAGGCGTCGTCGTGTGACGCGACGAGTGTCGCGTCCTTTGCGCTCTGCTCCCGCTTGCTCAAGATCGTGGACCGGATACGACAGCAGGAGCCTGCGACGTCGAGCTTTGCGGTCGAACGCGGCCTCAAGTTCTGCGCGCGGCTACGGAACTTGATCCACGCCAAGATGAGCAAAATGCGGGCGACACAGAAAGCCATGATGCTCCAACAAGCGCCGACGCGCGACGTCCGGGCGCCGATCCACCGGACCAAGTCACTGGAAGAGAAGGAGCCAGCGCTGAGTCACCCGGTGGTGGCTCACCACGTACAGAGTCGTCCGCGACGCCGTCTGTCGGCCTGTCGCGTCTCGATCCGGGACTTCCAGATTGTCAAGCCCATCTCGAAAGGCGCGTACGGGAAAGTGTACCTCGCGCGCAAGAAGACGACGGGCGACCAGTACGCCATCAAAGTGCTCGCGAAAGAGCACTTGCTGCGCAAGAAGCAAAAGCTCGCGAGCATCGAGACCGAGCGCGACATTCTCGTCAACATTGAGAGTCCGTACGTCGTCAAGCTCTTCTGGACGTTCCAGTCGAGGTGCGTGAGACGGTGGCGTGTCGTTGGCTCAACGCTTGTGGGACTGGGCGTCGCGTCGTTCTGAGCTCCTCCCCCTTCTTCTTCGTAGACGCAACCTCTTCCTTGTGATGGAGTACCTCCCAGGTGGCGACTTTATGTCGTTGCTCGAGTGCATCGTTCAGCTGGAAGAGCAGGTACAGCGCTTCTCGTTCTCTCGAGTCTCTCGTGGGTGCAGTGGCTGCGTACTAACGCGTTGTCTGTCGACAGGTTGCGCGCGTGTACATTGCTGAAGTCGCGCTTGCGCTGCACCACCTTCACTCGAAAGGATGCGTCCACCGGTGAGGAGTTTACGTTGGTAGTCACGTCCCTGCGTTCGTTTGCAGCTCCCTGTGCGTTCCAAGAGCTGGCATTGGACGCTGACACGGTGAGCTTTCTCCTTCCCTGTCTGTCTCTCTCAGCGATCTCAAGCCAGACAACATCTTGATCTCGTCGACAGGTCACATTAAGGTGCGGCGAATGGAGCCGATGGTCGTGACTGGCTCGTGAGAACTCAAGAGCAGCACTCTGACGTTGATGTTCGACTACTGTGCGCATGCCGCATGGTTGGTTGCAGTTGACCGACTTTGGGCTATCGGAAGAAGCGGTCGTCTTGAGCGACTCGGACCCAGAGAGCGTACAGGAAGGGTTCTTTGGCGAGCTCGACGGCAACGTCGTCGACCACGAAGGCACTCTTGGCGACACGACTGTCGGTGCCGACGTGGCCACTAAGCCAGGAGTGAGCGAGGCGCCTGAGGAGTTTGGGCTGGACGAGAACATCTCGGCGTTCTTTGACGCATCGCGGCCGCCACGGCGCAACCAAGTGAAGCTGCAGACGCAGAGTAGCCACACGCACACGTACGGCCGGTGTGGTACACCAGACTACCTGAGCCCCGAGATCATCCTCGGCGTGCCACACGGCCCACCAGTGGACTACTGGGCCCTCGGCGTGATTCTGTACGAGATGCTCGTCGGTTTCCCACCGTTCAACGACGACACGGTCGAAGCGATCTTCAACAACATCCTCGAGCGACAGATTCTATGGCCAGACGGCGAGAAGCGGCTGTCGCTGGACGCGATCGACTTGATCAGCAAGCTGTTGGAGCCGGACCCGGCGCTCCGACTCGGCTGGGACGGCTTGCAGAGCCACCAGTTCTTCACCGGCATCGACTGGGACACACTGCTCGACTCCGTGCCGCCGTTCGTGCCGACGCTCGAAGGCCCAAACGACACGAGCTACTTTAACAACCGCAACCTCACTGACATCTTCATCGACGACGACGACTTTGAGTTTGACGCGAACTCTGTCGGCAGCAGCAGCGCACTCGACGCAGTGGACGGCGCGGACCTGTTTATGGGCAGCAGCGGCGACAAAGGGTCAAGCGGTGGCGGTGGTCCCGACGACAGTGGGGCAGACGAGTCTGTCGGGACCGGAGCCGCAGCAGCCGACGCCAGTTGGATTGGCTCGGACGCAGCTGCAGCAAGCGAGTCGGTGAGTGCTAGTGGTAGTGGCACCGAGCAGACACGCGTCGCACCCTCGAGATCGAGAAGCGACGATGACGACGGCGACAGCGATAGTGACGACAGTGGCCGAGATGGCGACGTGGACGACGATGAGAGCGGGAGCAACCGGTTTCCGAGCGGGATGTACGGTAGTCCAGACGAGACGACGCTCGCAGGGGCGTTCCGGTCCTTCAGCTTCACGAACATGAACGCGCTCGCAGCGGCGTCCCGGACCGAGGCCGAGCGCGTGATCACGGACTCGCTGCTGCTGGACGCCGAGAGCTCGTCCGCGTTGTCGATCTTGATCTGAAAGGTAGTGGTGGCGCCCGTGAGAGCGAGAGAGACGACGACGGCAGGGAGAGCGAGAGGCCGTGAGGACAACGTATTTATGTGGAAGACAACGGCGTAGAGAGTGCCGCTGGAGGCCGTCGACAGCACGACAGCCGTGTTGGTCTCGGAACGAATCAGAGGAAGAAGTCGTCGCGCTCGTCGTCGTCGTCCCCGTGCTGCTCACGGTCGCTGCCGCCAACCGCAGCTGCGTCGTCGTCTTGGTCTGCGAGCACGACGGGCGTTGCTTTCTTTGCACGCTTGTCTTTCTGGCTCTGTGGCTTCTTGCTCTTCTTCTTCTGCTCCTCTTTGCGCGGCTTCTTGAGCAACAGCTCCGCAGCGGTCGTTGACGACGACACGGCTGGCGACGCTGTCGACTGGGGGGCGGCGGTCGCTTTGCCGTCGTTGTAGCAAAAGTGGTGGAAAGCATCGACCGGCTGTTCCTTCTCGAAGCGCGCGATCGCAGCTGCACGGAGCTCCATTTGGCTGAGAAGGCAGCAGTCGTCAGTGTCCTATTGACCGCATGTGGGAGAAGGTGGGGCGTCGTACCGCTGGAGCTTGTCGTCGTCGTGGGGGGTGCTGGGGAAGAGCGAAATGTACGGCTCTGCTTTGGGAAAGTAGAAGACGTACATGAGCTCCTGTCGCTGGTGCTCCACGGCCTTCTTGCACGCCTTCTTCTCGACTTTAGTGGGCGCCTGCGTAGGAACCAAGAAGGAAGGAGGGCGAGTGGTGGGTCCTAGTGTCCTAGGCGCAGCGTCGTCTCGTAGGGCGGCTGTGGCGCCGCTACGAACCTGTTCCAGTGCGGCATTGGCCTGTTTGAGCTTCCGCATGAGCTTCACGCGCTCGACAAAGCGGAACTGGCAGGCAGCGTGCATCCGTTGCATGCGTGAGTCCGAATGGCAGCATAGAGCGAGTGAATGCGTGCGAGGGGCGTACCTTCTTGTACTTCTCAGCAATGGTCTTCTCCTGCTCTGTTGTCGCTTTCTTCTCGTGCTGCGATTGGTTGGTTGGTTGGTTAGTGCACGAGCCACGCACGCAGTCAAGAGTGCGAGCGAACAGCAGAATCGCCAGTGAAGAGCACAGTAGTGTATGTGCATACGACACGGACGACGCACTTCGTTGCGGAGCTGCTGGAGCTCCTGGTGCTTGGCCGCACGCGTCGCGTCATCGATGCCCTGGACGCGTCCACACAACCGTTTGCGTGTTCAGACGCCACGGAAATCGATGCACATAGCGAGTGACGGGAAGCAAACGACGCACACCACGTTGCAGGAAGCGTTCGAGTGCGCGGATGCGGTTCTTGAGCGACGGGAGCTTCTTCACGGCGTGGGGTTTGCGGCTCTTGGCAGCTTTGAAGCGCAGACGCGTGCCTGCGCGTCAGACAAAGACGGTTGGTTGGTTGGGTAGGAGCTGCAAGCGGCATTGGATGTGTTTTTGAGCGATAGAGAGCAGCGAGCGCTTGACGCACGAGCGCACCTGCAGTCGGCGCCATTGCTCCACTTGCGTGTTGATTGAATGGATGCACTCGATTTGTGGCTTTACTGCACCAGGAAAGCAACAAATTGATTTCTATTTATCCGAATTATGGTTGGACACCTAAAAAGAAGCCACAAATCGGATAAATACTAGTACTGTAGTAGTAGTCAATTTGGACTAAAAAACTGCTAGAACTAGGTACTTTGTACTACAGTGTTGTACAAAACAAAATTCCATCGATGTACTGTACCACTGCAAAGAAATACTAACGTTACTAAAAGTTGCGGGAGCGCAACATCGGCACTTGTATCTTCTCTTGTAACCGGCGCCTGTTCAACAAAGTTGAGTCGGTTGACTGAGCTACAGTATGGTTGGCATGGAGAGTAGCAAATGTATTGGGATGGGGGTGGTCAAGTGGAAGCATACAAATTTGCATACGAAAGTCGAGTTTTCCTTCTCGCTCAGAACAAGTGACACGAACCGCTTCGTGCTAGCGCAAGAGTGTTGCGCTAGCATCGCCCACAAGGCGAATTCCCATTTGGCACTATTACAAGAAGCCCTTCAAGGTCACAAGTCGCGGTGCAGCCCACCACCTCCTCGTCCTTAAGTCGGGCTTGCTCCACACGCACCCGCCGTGCGCACGCACTCTCGACCACTTCACGCGACATCCTTCCGACTTGGGTGAGCAGCGTGGTACGCCCGCCTTCTTTCCTTCTTTCCCACCTCTGTACTGTAAGTAAAGTTGGACATCGAACGTGTGTGCTGCGAAGAAGCAGTCAGTCTTTCTGTGTAGCTCACTCACACGACTGACCCTCTGACAATGTCACGCCTCACAACAACAACAGCAGCACTCGACGCACGCGGTCGACCCACGGACGGTCAGCCGTCACTCGCAATCTTTCCACAGAGGCTCTCTCCAGGCGCCGCCTGCTCACCAGTTGCGCTTTCGAGACCCAACGCGCACGTAAAGAGGACTTAATTCGCACAGCAGCTAGCAGCATGGCGGACGCAGAGGGCGTGCAGCAGGAGCTGCAGGACTACTTGCACAAGAAGGGCATCAACACGCTCTTCATCAACCTCGTCGAGTCGCTCCTGCTCGCCAAGCCCGAGAACCCGATCCTGCACATCATCCAGTACCTCTACGCCAACTACCCGGACGACGCCGCGACGCCACACAAGAAGGACGCGCCGCACGTCCGAGGCGGCGACAACAACCCGGCGTCGAATCGTCACCACCCAAACCACCACTGTGCGTGTATGGGTACTTGCTGGATGTGTACGTGGAGAGTGGGAACCTGATGTGTGTGGGTACAGACCATTCGGATGAGTCGGAGAGCGAAGACGACGACGACGGCGACGCTCTAAGCGAGATCCAAGAAAAGGTGGCGGCTCCCAAGCCGGTGGTCAAGGGCCGCCGCACGTCCGTGTCGGCCGAGACGATCGATCCGTCCAGGTACCGTGTGTTTGTATGGCGTCCAGTGTCGACCTCTCGCTGACAGTGACGTGTGTGTGTGTGTGTGTGTGTGTGTGTCGTACTTAACCGAAACACCAGTGCGAAGCAGTTTGAGCGCGTGGTCCATCCCAAGTCCGCGGAAGAGCGTGAAGGCATTGGCCGCATGGTGGCCGAGAACATCCTCTTTAAAGCGCTCGACGAGACGCAGCACGCGATTGTGCTCGACGCGATCTTCCCGAAAGAGTTTGAACCGGGCGAGATCATCATCAAACAAGGCGACGACGGCGACAACTTTTACATTCTGGAGAGCGGCGTGTGCGAAGTGTACAAGGACGACATGCTCGTGCAAACGGTGCGAGTGACTGTGTGGGACTATGGGAGAGAGAGAGACTGACTGTCGTCACGTGCCTCACAGTGCACCGAAGCCATGTCGTTTGGCGAACTCGCGCTCATGTACAACGCGCCACGGGCCGCGACCGTGAAGGCGGTCGAGCGGTCGAAAGCGTGGGCGTTGGACCGGCAGACGTTCAAGTACATTATCATGGAGACGACGCTGACGAAACGCGAAGCGCACAAGGGCTTCATTGAGCGCGTGCCGCTGCTCGAGTCGCTGAGCGAGTACGAGCGCCTTACCGTCGCCGACGCGCTCAAAACCGAGACGTTCAGTGACGGCGAAGTCATCATCTCGCAGGGTGACGACGGGAACCTCTTTTACATTATTGAAGACGGCACGGCCGTGTGCACGAAGCAGCTGAGTCCAGCGGACGCGCCAGTCGAGATGGGGCTCCTCACGTCCGGTGCGTACTTTGGGGAGATCGCGCTACTCACGACGCGACCGCGTCAAGCGACAGTGACGGCGAAAGGGACAGTCAAGTGCCTCACGCTCGACCGCAAGACGTTCAAGCGCGTGATGGGGCCGCTCGAAGACATTCTCAAGCGCAACATTGACAAGTACAACTCGGTCATCGCGAACAACATCTGAGTGCGTGAGCGACTGCCCAGTCAGTCGCCCAGTCGCTTGATGGTGTTGTTGGTAACAGCGGCAGGTGAGGGATCTCTGGAGAAGAGGCTCTTAGCCAGCAGCCAGCAGGCTTCAGGAGCGATCGATCGCTTGTTCCCATCCCCACTCGTACGATAGCAGCAGCCCATTCCATTTCTCTTCTAATGCATAGTATGCACGTCCTCGAGCCTTCTCTGGACTCGCTTTTTTTACTATGGATGCGAACAAGGGGTTCGTTCATTCTCTTCAGGAGGCTCGTTAAGGAGGCGAGCCCTTCCTGCTCGCCTGTATGCCTGCCTACGGCGTAGGGGGAGTCGATTGGATCGGATCGGCCTTGGGCGGCCCGGCCCGGCCCGGCCCGCCCTAGTCCTTCTTCTCCGGGTTCTCCTCCAGCACCTCGACGACAAAGTTGTGGTTCGTGTACACACAAATGTCGGCCGCGATCTGCATCGACCGGCGGCCGATCTCCTCCGCGTCGAGGTTCGGCTGGTCGATGAGCGCACGCGCAGCCGCTATATCCACCGTAGAAAAGCGGACAAAGAGAGGCGCCAAACAGTCAGACGTGCGGCTCTCTCTCTCTCTCTCTCTCTCTCTCATACACACGCAACAAGGTGATTGGAAGCCAAGACGCACCGAGAGCGTAGGTACCGCCCGAGCCGATGCCGATGATCCCGTCGTGCGGCTCAATCACGTCTCCGTTGCCCGTGAGCGTGTACGACTGCTTGCTGTCCGATACAATGAGGATCGCCTACCACGTCCCGAAACAGAGTGATGGTCACGCACTCGTCAGCTCCCTTCCGCGCCAGCACGAGCCATTGATCTTCTATTCACAAAGACGCAAAGACGCACCTCGAGCCGGCGCAGGTACTTGTCTGTCCGCCACGCTTTCGCGAGCTCCACGCACGAGCGCGCGAGCTGCCCCGGGTACTCGTCGAGCTTGCTCTCGAGGCGCTCCATGAGCGTGAACGCGTCCGCCGTCGAGCCGGCAAAGCCCGCGACAATGTTGTCGTTGATGCGGCGCACTTTCTTCGCGTTTGGCTTCACGACCGTGCTGCCGAGCGACACTTGGCCGTCGCCAATCAAACACTGTCGCCCGAACCAATCAATCGGCAGACACCAGCAGTGGCACATACAAAGGATGAGTCAGTTGAAGCCAAAGACACTACAGTAGCGATGGAGGAGAAGAAGTAGCGCACCACTTTGCCGTTCTTGCGCACGCAGAGGATTGTCGTGCCGTGCATCTGCAGTATAGTGAAAGTAAGTCAAAAGATCTCGAGATGGCCGCCAGCAAGATACCACAGGAATCAAAAAGAACGACATGAGGGGGAGAGAGAGACGCACGTCGTTGGCGCTGGAGAAGCGCGCGACTTGCGCGCCGGCGGTGCCTGCGTTGGCGCGTCCAGCGGTGGCGGCGGAGCGGAACAGCGAGCGCGCGAGCATCGTGCTTGTCTTGCTTGGTCTGTGGATGACGTTGTGTTTTCGGACACTCCAGCCGAAAGTTGCAATTACCCGAATCATCACGGTGCACAAATCGCACCTACCCAAGCTGGCACGGTACGCGCTCTGTTCACCGAAGTGGAATTTCCAATTTCAATCAACAACTCACAGCGTCATGAGTGCCGCCACAAGTGCCGCCGCAGGCAGCAGCGGCCCTGGCTCCTCGTCCGCTGGCTCCCCAGCACCCGCGAGCCTGCAACCGACGCTTAAAGGTGCGAGGCATCCAGCTCTTTCACTCTCGCTCTCTCGCTCATTGTTATGGCATGTAAATTCGCCTCACCCACGCCGCGCTAGTCATGCGTCTCTACAAGCCGAAGCTCTTCACCCAAGGCGCGGCGTCTGGGTCCCTCATGCCCACTGCGCTCTCGCAGGCAACGGCAGCTCAGCACGAGTTCGCCATGTCTAGCATGCTCATTCTACCCGACAGCTTTGGGTGCGACCGCATTCGTGCGTCTCACACACGCACACAACGCTAGTGCTGACGTATGGGGGGGGACTATGTCGCTACTCTGTATCACCAGCGAGATCTTTCTCGGCAACACGTTCAGCAGCTACATTAGCGTTATTAACCAGTATGCATGCGACATGCGCGACGTCGGCCTCTCGGTCAACATCCAGTGCGCGAACGACCGCGTGGAGCTGCTGGACAACCGTTACGCGCGCACGGGCAAACGGCCGTCTGCGAACCCGGCCAAGGTCCTGCCAGCAGGCTCGTCGCTCGACATGGTCGTCGACTACCCGCTCAACCAGATTGGGAACCACGTGTGCGTGCGTGTGGGATGTTGTCTATGCAGACAGGGTCGTCTACCACAGTACTCACACGACTGCTGCTGCTCCTCTTCCAGGCTCCGAGTCGGTGTCACGTACGTGGACCCGGTCTCGAACGAACCAAAATCTATCCGCAAGTTCTACCGCTTCGCCGTGCAGAACCCGCTCGTGATCAGCTTCAAACAGTCGACTCTGAAGCTCCAGCTGCCGCAGCACCAGACGTTCGTGGAAGCGCAGATCCGGAACGTCTCGAAGCTCGCGCTCTTTGTCGACAGTATCAAGTTCCTGCCGCTCCCACCGTTTGCTGCCGAAGACTTTGAAACAGCCGGCAAACAGCAGCAGCCAGCAGGAACGGCCGACCCGAGCCCGCAGTCGACAGCGGAGCTGCTGAAAGCTGGTCCGCAGTCGCTGCTGAACCCACAGGAGGAGCTCCAGCGCGTGTTTCGGATCACGTACGACCCGACCGCCGACGCGACAACAGTGTCCTCCTTGGTATGTGTGTCATCTCCTGGTCGGTGGTTGGTGTGAACCACAGAGTCGATGCCCTGACTGTCGCAATCGTCTCTGTATCGCCTCTATAGAGCTCCCACAACCTAGGACGGCTACATGTCGGCTGGAAGACGTCGGTCGGTGAGGCCGGATCCGTACAGAGTCAGCCAGTGATGCGGAAAGCGGACTCCGGTCGTGAAGTCGCCGTCACGGTCCCATACCTCCCCAAGCACGTCGTGTGCGGCGTCCCGTTCGTCGCGACCGTGCGCGTGACGAACAACTCGGCGCGTCACCTACAGCTGCAGCTCCAGTTTCGCCAGGATGAGATGCGCGGCATCGTGTGCCACTCTCTCTCGCACCAGGTGCGACGAAGAAGGCGTGTGGACGTCGTGCGCTCTGGCCCATCGCTTCCTGCTAACAAACTGGTGCGTGGGGGGAATGACGCAGAACCTTGGGCTGGTCTCGGCAAACGCGGCACTCGACGTGCAGACCGAGTTCCTGCCGACAGCTGGTGGGCTGCACGCGATCCGAGGGGTCGCGTGCGTCGACTTGCGCACAGGCCAGGAGTTTGTCCAGGACGAAGTCGCACACGTGCTAGTGCACGCCATGGCGGCGGCCACTGTCGGCGCGTGAGCGGAGCGTCCCAGTCAGTCAATCAGTCAATCAGTCAGTTGAATCAGTCGGAGGCGGGGAACGCGGAACGGTAGTGTACGCCGCTCTCTCTTAGCGTGTGGTTGTTCTATTGGATGCAGCAGATCTGCGTCTTCTTGCGCACAGGGAACGCAGCGAGACACGTGAACTCGACCTCGCCCGCGACAAAGACGTCGCCGGGGTACACCTGGATGTTCTGGCTCTCTTCAAGCCGCACGAGCGTGCCCCACTCGCTCAGTGTGTCGTAGAGCCAGAACCGGCCGTCTCGGTGCTCGATCACAGCCTGGCGCCGCGACACGTACCGGTCGTTGAGCTCAATGTCGGCGTCGCTCAAGACGCCACCGACGGTCGCAACGTTGCGGACAACGTGGATGTCGCCACGGTTCGCGCCCGAGAGCACGTAGAGCACCGCCGCGTTCGGGAGCTCCTCGTTCTGTTGCGTCTCGATGATTGTCTTCTCAAGCAAGTTCTTGTTGCGCTTCTTGCGGCGCCACTTTTGCGCTGGGTCGCTCAGCTCCTCTACGTCCGCGCTCTCAAGGTGGCTCTCGTCGTCGTCGTTGTCTTCACCCGGTGCGGCCGTCATCACGACCTGCGAGTGGCGCGTCTTTTGCTGGTGGCCCACGAAGCTCGTGCGGCGGTTCGACGACGGCGCACGGCCAAGCTCCGTCGGCATGGCTCTGCTCAGGCTCTGGCGCACGACAGGAGTGGACGACGGCGGCGTCTGCATCAAATGCGCGACGTGGCTGCTGTCGAAGAAGAAGCACTCGACACGAGAGCGTGCCTGGACGTTCTGGAACACCGAGTCGATCGGGATCGCGTCCGAGGCGGTGATCGGTTGGCTGGGCGACCACAGCTCTTGCAGCATCCCACCGTCGTCTGCCGCGTCGTCTGTCGGGTCCGTCTTGCTCGTAACGAGCAGCGCTTTGCCGTACCCGAGCAGCAGCAGCCCGCCAGTCCGCGGCGTGCTGTTGATCTGGAACACGCCGTCTTCGACGATCGCGTCGCCGATCTCAAAGCACGCGTGCTCTGCTTTTGACGCGAACATCCGCAGGTCTTGGTACGAGAAACCCTCGAGCCACGACACGTTCAGTCGGAGGTTCACGAGTAGCTCTTTGTGGCTCTCGTACGCCAAGTGCGGCTCAATAATGTCCATGTAGTGCGAGAAGTAGCCGCAGACATCGTCGCGACTGAGCGCGAGCAGGACGCACGGCGTCGCGACGTTTGCACTCTCGCTGTACTCGAGGCCTTTGCCCCGCAAGCAGATCTCACCAAAGAAGCTGCCGGCCGGGACGAGCTCAGGCATCGCTGTCGGAAGCATCGCAGACGTGCTGCTTGGTGCCAAGAAGCCTTCGATGGCCGACAGCCGCCACGAGTTCGGCACGTCGCCTCTCCCTCTCGTCGCCAGCTCCACGTCGCCGCTGATTACGATGAAGAGGAACGTCGCCGCGTCGCCTTCGTCGTAGATCGCGTCGCCGGGTTGGAGGTTCAGGCGCTGGCCGCGTCTTGCGAGGTTCTCGAGGCACGGGCGGTCGACTGCGATCTGCTGAAGCCACGGCATCTTGCTGAGGACGCTCGCGTTCTCTTTGACTTCGTCAGCACGCGATGCGACGCTCGCTTGCGACTCGTTCTTCACGTACACGACCTCGACCTCGGTGTTTCCGCACTTGAACACCGATCCTTCGACGAGCATCAGTGCCTTGCTCGTGTGGCGCACGAGGTCGTTCCGGTACACGAGCTCGTGCGCCATGCTGTCGCGGCCAAGCAGGAAGTACAGGCCTTGGTTGATCCCGGCCGCTCGTGGTGCGAGCGTGCACGCGCCGTGGTCGAGTTGGATCGCAAACTGCTCGACGTTGAGCGCGGACGTGAAGATGTGGCCTTCACAGTGCCGCCCTTTGCCAAACACGAACGCGTCCTGTGTGTGGTGCCGGAAGCCGAACGGGATGAACTTGCGTTTCGCGCGCGCTTTGCGCTTCGATGACCGCAGCAGCTGGCACTTGAACGCCACCTCTTTCATGTCGGGCTCGTGGTCGCGGAACGCGCGGTACACGCTCACGACCTGGACTGCGTGCGTCCCAAAGAGCACGCAGTCGCCACGACCGATGCGGGTCGGCTGGCTCAATGCTACGCGGGTCTGGCGCTTTGGGTTCTCTTCGAACGACAGGTCCTGGAGCACGAAGAAGCAGCCGTCGAACACTATGCGTGCGTGGACTGCGAGCACGCCAGTCGCAGGGACGAGGATGTCGCAGGCTGCGGCAGCCGAGCCAATGATGTACACGTCTCGGCCTGGAAGCTGCAGCTCCTTGCACACGTGCTGGTCATTCACAGTGACCGACACAGTGATGCTTGCTGGCGTGCACTTTTCATAGACGCTCGCACGCTTCGATTTGCGTTTGTATCGGTTCCCAACGAGTGGTGTGCCGTCCGCAGCGTCCACAGCGGCGCCGAAGCGGACGCGCCTTGAACTTGAGCTCGCGACGCTCTCGCGACCTCTCTCGCCTTCAGTTCTGGCGTCTACAGCGTCGTTCTCAGTCGAGTCGATGGACGCTCGGCGCTCCATCCGCGTCGTGAGTTCGTGCGGATCGCTGCTAACGCTCAGCTTTGCGCCTGTGCAGACTTCGTGCACGACAAGCATCGCGTGTTTGCCAAGCAGAATTGTGTCGCCGTTGCGTAAGCGGAAGCCGTCTCGCTGAGGATGGTGGCGGCTGATTGTGCTCAGGCACAGAAACGTGCCACTTGAGCTGCCGCAGTCGCGAATGAGGTAGTCGTCGCCGTCGATGAGCACTTCGGCGTGGATTGGGTCCATGCTGGCGTCTTTCGTCGCGATGACTGTGTGCTCGCCTGGGTCGCGACCAATGTATCCGTGGGTGAGGAACCACGCCTTCTTGGCGCGGGTGTGCGTCTTGGGGACCATGAAGCAGAGCTCTTCGCGCGCGCGCAGCCGGCGCTTCTCGTTCTGCACATGTGAAGTCGCGTCGCCAGCCGCCGAGTTGGCTGGCGTCGTGCGCCGGAAGAAAGCGCGGAAGTCGAACTCGCTCGCCTGGTTCAGGAACACGAGCTTCTCGGGTCCGTCACAGTTCTCGTCCTCCATCGCTGTCGTGACGACAGTCGAGGCTGGCATTACGCTTCGGCGCTTCTGAAAGAACTTGGGCGGCTGCGGCGCCGCCCTCCCGCTCGAGCTGATACTCGATGTTGCGCAGTTCGCTGTAGTCGCTGCTGTCTCCTCTATTGTAGACGACGCGCTATGCGAGCGGTCAAAGTTCGCCTTCATCACAGTCCGGGTGACGGTGACTGACGCTGTGCAGCGCGAGGAAGAGACGACGCACGGCTGAGCCGACGAGCTAGTGCACGACGAAAGACCCGAGGCAAAA
>JAASGD010000463.1:0-22127 GCA_023334115.1 Globisporangium megalacanthum
AGGGAATATTCATGCCACATTCGTAAATTCACATAATAATAGGTCATAAACGGTACAGTTTTGGCGAGATTGCTGCTCGTTGTGTGGTGGTAAACAATTCTTTCCCTTGTATAGAAATGTCTGTCCTCGGCAGACATCCCGAAATATTCGGATTACATTTCCGACTACCCATCTATCTGCCCTTGTATCTGAAGATGCTGTGGTCTGCTGTCACCGAAATAGGACAAAAACGGAAAACGACTTTTGCATCATTGTCTCAGAGCAAGCAATTCTGACGGTACCGGGCACTACATGTACAGTGCCACTTTAAGTGGTACATGTATAACATGGAAATTGATACTGTATGGCAACCATTTGGAAGGTGTTTATCGTCAATGCATACATCATGTTAACCCACACCTGAAGGGTTAAATTCCAAAGCTTCACCGGGCAAGGCACGGCACTGTTTTATAAAATGAGTTAAAGTATATTTAATTCAACTGCGCAGTGCATTTGCTCCACAAGGCAGTTTGTACCGAAACTCACTATAACAATCTGAATGGTTTTGCTTATGCAAGTTCCGTTGTCGTAATTTCATGGCAAATAATTATGAAAACAGGTGATTCGTTCTGTTACAGGAAATGCAGTTGGTACTATCCGACGAACCTGTGTGATTCCGCGAAAAAATGTTATTCTAGGAATTTGGTGATGGTCTCATTGAATCATGTGCGATTCGCCCATGTCAGTGTGATGTAAATGAATTTGGGTGTTTCCCCGCTCAGTTGGGTGTTTTTACTAGATACTCGTTGAAACAGGACTATAAAAACTCATCTACGGTGCTTAATTTAAAGAGCGGCAGTGTTCGTGTGTACTCATACAGCTAACTAACTCCCCATGTTCTTCGTGGGCTCACTAAGGCTCTCCTGGGAGGCAATTCTTCGCCTCGGGAAGCCGTGCATCCTCTGCCCGCCCTCCAGTTCTTCTATGTGAAGGTGGAGGTGTTGGGGGGGCGACTATTAGCGTAGAGACGGGGCGAGTTGGTGAAGAAGGGAAAAAGAGGGAGTGTGTATTTATGTTGTTGGCGCGTTTGCGCTGAGGTCCTGTGGCGTGGTGGTGTGGTCTCCCGAGAGCGGAGCTGATGAGTGGAGCTCGATGAGCCACACTGGCACACTTTGTTTCTTCATAGTCAGAACAAGTCTGAGCCAAAGTGTCTTTGCATTTGTAAATGGCATACTTGAAGTTAAACAACACTTGCCAGAACCACACGATTCGCCAAAACTGTCACAGACGACACTGTAGAGATAAAGTGACTCTCGTAAATATTTCTTTTTGTAATTACGCCTTTTGCAGAATGTGTATTGATTCTGAGTGTTAAACATGGGCACATCAACATTCCATCCTTTTGTTCTATTTCCCTGCACATCTCCGCCCTCATGTTCATCCATCATCCCTACACTCCGTACTGTACCCATCCTTTAACAACTTCCTTCCCCCAATTGTCCTTCTCTCGTTCCACCAACCTCCTCATCCCAACATCCCTCCTTCTCTCTCTTATCTCTATCTCTCTCCCTCTCGGTCTCCCAACATCCTTCCTCTCTCTCGCTCTTCCTTTCACATACCCTTCCGTTCTCGATCTATTTCCTTCTCACAATATCTCTCACTCAATATCTCTCACTCAATATCTCTCTCACAATTTCTCTCTCTCTCACACACATATGCTCTCCCACTCAATCTCTCTTTAACACTATATCTCGCAATTTCTCTCTATCACTGACAATCTATCACTCAATATCACTATCGCTCTCTCTCACACACACTATCACTGACACTCTATCAATCATTATCTGTCTTTATTCCCCTGTCTGTCAAAACAGCATTCCCCCTTACAGAGATGTTTTGGATTGTATCCCCTCTAGAGGGTATGCAGTTTGTCCTGGCGGAGGCTATCAAACTTTTATTGAAAATACGTGCTGTACTTCAAGTAGTGAGCTACATTTTTGATTGGTCGATCGGTTTACTTTTGATAATGAGGCTGATTTACCGGTACTGTTCGACTTTATTGATGAGCTACGTACCTTGATACTAAAATTTAGAATCTACAGACACAGTTCAATCACACACAATTGTTGCACAAATTGGGTTGTGGAACATCGTTTTCAGGGACCAAAGTTTGCATAATGAAATCAAGTCAAATTAATTACTTTTCAGTTATCGCCCACAAGAACACAAAAACGCAGTAAAGGTGGCCCGATTCACAATTTCCATACATTATTGAGTTTTTGTTCAAGCACATTGCCAATTCATGAGGTTTCAAACCATTTATGAGTTTTCAGAACCAATTTTAAACCGTTAAATACATCAAAGAGCTGTTAAATACCTAATACATGCCAGTTTTTAACGGGAAATTTGTTATTAACTGTTCTTGACGTATGTTCCACGCTGAGTCACACTGGTAAATTTCGTGTCCCTTTGTGCGTTGTCTGTAGTTTGGTATCGTTAAAATATTTTTGGTACCAAGACATTATCAAAATTAGTGCAAGAATCAGCTCAGATCTTGCCAAAAAAACAGCAAGATTTATATGCCGAGAATCCGAACGAAATCCGAACGATTCTTGAATCGAAGCACGAGATTACATCCTGTCGGGATACATCAATAATATGTAAGCTTGCGAATTCTGACACCAACACCCATACACCCATGATGAGCGCTTGCCAGTGCGACGCGTCGTTCCTTCCACGTTCATTTGCTGTCTGGCTGCACGGGCGCACAAGGGCCATGGACCGTATGGTCGTCGTAGTAACGATGCTGCTCGTGTTGGTGGCGTGGGTGACCGCCAGCACGTCCGCAACACGAGGCGAGTTTGCTTCGTTCTCGCCCGAACAGGTGCACATGTTGTTGAACGACTTGTACACGCGCGGAGACATGGTGACGCTCGAGAAGGCAGCGAGGCAAGTCATCGACGAGAACCCCGAAGGTGAGCGAGTGACCATACGACGACCTTCACAACACTTCCAGTCTAGCTCCAACCTCCTTTTTGTATGTCTCTATCTATCTATCTATCTATCTCACACTCCACGATTCCCCCCACCAGCGGCCAAGGACACGCACTTCACGACCGCATACGAGTTCCTCGGTATTTCGCAGTACGCGCTGGGCGACCTCGAGAAAGCGCTCGATGCGTTCGAGACCGCTGTGAGTGTGAACCACGAAGACGCGCACAGCTGGGTCCAGCTCGGCAAAGCCTACCTCTACTTGCTCCTCGTGCCGAACGCCGCGGACGCGTTCGAAGTCGCGGTCCTGGAGCTCGGTGCACGGCACGAAATGCACAGTCTCTTCAAGGTGCGGAACTGGATGGCCGACTGGCGCGACCGCGAAGCCATGCTCAACGAAATCCGGGTCTTTGTCGACTCGAACGTCGGCGCGGCCGCTGCCGTCGGTATCAATGCGCTCGACTTCATCGAGCTCCCAGCACCGATGCTCCTGAGCCTGAGCGCCCTCGCGCCAGTCGCGAAGATACCCGACACTGTCGCGAGCCGTCCACTCTGCTCCTCCGACAACGACGACAATGGAGCCATGTGGCGGCTCCAGTCTCCGCAGCTCCGGATCGGCTTCGTCTCGTCGGACTTTGGCGTCCACCCGGTCTCGACGCTCCTGCGTGGCCTCCTGCAGTTCCTCGCGGGCCCCGACCACCCCACCATCATCGTGTACTGCTTCTCGCTCACGGACAAACCGTCGTGGTGGCGCCAGAACATCTCGCGCACAGTCGACTACATGGTGTCGCTCGCCGGCAAGAACGCAGCCGACGGGGCAGCCATCATCCGGTCGCACAACGTCCACGTCCTCGTGGATCTGAATGGCCACACGCTGCACTCGGGCCTGCCGTTGTTTGCGTACCGGCCGAGTCCAGTGCAAGTCGCGTTCCTCGGGTACCCCATGACGACGGGCAGTGCTGCGATCGACTATATCGTGAGCGACACCGTCGCGACGCCCGCTGAGACGAGCAGTCGGCTGTTTACCGAGAAGCTCTTGTTGCTGCCGACACACTACATTGTGAACGACCACATGCAGCTCCTGGGCCACACACTCGAAGGCGAGCCACCGGCACTCGTCCCGGACGACGGACCGCAGGCTGGCGGCGACACGGGCGTCGTTGTCTTTGCGACGTTCAGCAACTGGCAGAAGATCGATCCGCGGATCTTTGGCGTGTGGATGGCCATCTTGACGCGCGTCCCGAACAGTGTGCTCTGGTTCCTCCGCTTCCCTGGCCACGACGCGGCGACGCGGAACCTGCGACAGGAAGCCAAGGCCCACGGCGTCGACGGCGACACGCGTCTCGTGTTCTCCAGCATGGTGTCGTGGATTACGCACACGTACGCGAAGCGGGCAGCCGACATTGTCCTCGACACGTCGCTCAAGAACGGCCACACAACGCTCCTGGACGCGCTCATGGCCGGCGTCCCGGTCGTGACGCTCGAAGGGAGCCGCATGAGCACGCGTGCGGGAAGCTCGGCACTCGACTCGCTCGACCTCCGAGAGCTCGTCGTGACTTCGTACAAAGAGTACGAAGACGTCGCCGTGCACCTCGCGACGCACCCAGCGCTCTTGCGTCGAGCGCGTGCGCAGTTCGAGACGAACCGGCTTCAGTACGCGCTCTTTGACACGCGCACGTACGCGCACAACTTTGCCGCAGCGATCAAGAGCGTCTGGGCCGTCCAAGCACAAGCGCACGCGAACGCGAACGCGAACGCGTCGAGACGAGTCCCAGCGTTCCACGTCTTCCCAGCGCAGCGTCCGCAGCACCGCTCGCCACGCACGTTCCCAGTCCTCTCTGGGATGGGCGACACACGTGGAGACGACGCGTACGCGACGAAAGTCGGCATTGCGGTCGCGACGAACGACGACATTTTGCTGCACGTCGGCGGCCACGCTGTCAAGGACGGCTGGTGGATCATCGACGCGGACACCATGGGGCGGGACCCCATTACAGTGGACTTTCACTTGCGTATGGCCAACTTGCACCCGTTCCCAGACGGCTCCGTTACGGCGCTGTACGCGTCCCACGTGCTCGAGCACAGCCACTACCAGCTCCATGGCGAAGTCGACGAGACGCTGCGCGAGTGGCGTCGGGTATTGAAAACTGGCGGCGAGCTCTTCGTCTCGGTCCCGGACCTGCTCGCAGTCGCCACGCTCTTTGCGAATGCGACGACGACTGATGACGAGCGTGTGTTCCTCATGCGTGTGCTGTACGGCGGCCAGCTGAGTGTCTACGACGTGCACCACGCGGGTTTCTTCTCGCCGCTGCTCGAAGACTGGCTGACGAAGACGGGGTTCTGTGACGTCACGCGCGTCGCGGACTTTGGGTTGTTCCAGGACGCGAGCACGATGCGAATTAAGGGCGTCCCGATCAGTCTGAATGTGAAGGCGCGGGCATGCGAGCGTCCAAGCAGAGACGAGAGCAAGTAGTTGTCAGATTAGCAATAGGGACGGCGGGGTGCTAGTCCTGTGTGTGTGCTGTTGGAGAGTGACACAATCACAATCACTCCTCGTTTCGATTTGTTTGCCCACTTGAGTGACATATGTCCCAAAATGCCACTCACGCGAGGGAGATGTGCCGAAGAAGAGTCGCGGTTGTTCTCCAAAACTCGGCGCTTCGGACCTCCTCGTCGCTCTCACCCGCCGACAGCGCACACGCTTACGCCTGCGCTTGTCTACTCGAAGGCTTAGGAAGCACACGGGCGTGTGTCTGCTTCTGCGCATTCGGTCCCGATGCTGCGCACGTGGTCAGCAGTCGACGGTGCGTCCTCCGTCTTCGTCCTTGTCCCGTGGATGGGGTGACGTTGAAGTTGAGACTGAGGTTGTGAACTCGCTCGTGTGGACGGAACCACCTCCGTTAGAGCGCGAGCCGCTTGGCTCCCAGGCGCCAGCGAGTGCTCATCCGCTCGCAAAGACCCTGAGCAGCAGCAGCTCCCACGCATTCACAGTGTCGTCGTCCTCGTCCCTCCTGTCGGACGACGACACCAACCCAATCGACAACAACGACGACCACCATCATACCACCAGTAGGAACGACAGGCACGAGTCCGCACCGCTGGACTCGAATGACGACAACCAGCGCGCCCTGTCGCTCCAAGACGAGAACGAGCGGCTCCGGCGCCACGTCGCAGACCTCGAGAGTGCGCTCGTCGTACGGGACATGGAGCTCGCGACGCTCCAGGAGCGGTGCCACTTCCTCCTCACGTCGGTCGAGACGCAAGATGAAGTGATTGCCAAGATCTACGCAGCGACAGCAGCGACCGACGCGCTGCCAGGAGGAGGCGGCTCTCGGAGTCGTCGCGCCAGTAGTGCGCCCATAGGGGTGACACCGACGGGTCTGAGTGCGTCTGTCGACGCGCAGCGACAGCGACGGGTGCACACTGCAGCTGGCGTGCGTGCGCTCTTTAGCAACAGCACCCAAGAGCGTCGTCCACGCGGTGCAGTGCCGACACTGGCGCCATTGAACAAGCCGACACAGCCGAAAAGAGTCGCGTCCGTGACTGCCGAGCCAGCACATGAACTGCTGGAAGCGCAGCTCGACTCAATCGGGTACGAGCCACAGCGTGCGACAGACGCGCTCGAGTCGCTCGTCGACGGACCGCCGCTCCTCGCGCGCACGAACAGCGTCGCGAGCGTCGGTGAACGGACGCGCGTGGGCCAGCTCGACGAGCTCTTGTTCCCGTCGCCCTCGACAAGCGCGTCGTTGTTTGGCAGCACGGACGCGAGTCTGTCGAGTGGGGCTGGGACGTCGCCGTCGCTGGACGTACGCGTTCCAAAGAGCAGCGGCTATCGCCACTCGCCGTTTGTCGAGCGCCAGTCGAGTCTCCCGCGCGACGAGGACTTTGCCCAGTCGGCCGGGTTCCTCCGCAAAGCGAACCGGAAACTGTCGGGCCGCCTGAGCGTGAGCGACTTTGGGCTCTTGAGCGACGACACGGCGTTGTTTGCGCACTCAAGCAGCAGTGAGCAGTCGGAGCTTGCGGGCTCAGACGAACCAGAGAACGACAACGACGACAACAACAACGACGACAACAACGCCAGTGACGTCTCGGATGCTACTGGGAAGCGCAGACAGCGACGCACGGCGAGTCAGCGGAACCTGTTTGCAGAGATTGACGTCGCAGCGAGCGAGGCGGCGAAGCGCAAGACGAACCAGCACCAACAGCAGACCAGCAGTGGCGCACCAACGCGTGAACACGAGCCAAGCGAGCTCACGTACGCTGAGTTCCTCGAACGCATCAGCCTCCCCGCGTCGCGCGACATACTCCACCGCATCCGCCTCTTTGTCGGCTCGGTCCTCGGTCCACGCGGCGACGGAAAGCCGCCGCGGTCGACGGACTACGTCGACTACGACTTTTACGGCCCCCACGAGTTCCAACGGCGCTACGAGCAGTTCTTTCGCAAGATCGACGCGACGCTCGCTGCCCACCCGGCGTGGCGCCATGCGACAGAAACGACGCTCGTGAAAGCACGCGACGGTGTCGAGAAGTACGTGATGGACAAGCTGTCGGACCTGGCGTTCACGCAGTTGCCCGTGTGCGCGCAGTGGAAAGCAGACGACGACCGCCTCTGTCGACGGATGAAGCTGCTGTCGGTACGTAGTACGGATCTGTCGCTGTCGTTGTCGCTGTTGTCTTGGTCGAACGGCACTGAACCTTCTGTGTGCCGTACGACAGTTTGTGACGCCCGACATGCTCGACATTAACCCGTCTATGCGCAACGAAGTCGTGTGGAGCATGGCCGAAGACGAACTCCGACGCATCAACTCGTTCCGCGCGCCGAGCGACAAGATCAACTGCATTGTCCGCTGCTGCAGCGTCATCTTTAGCGTCCTCAGTCTCGCGCGCGGCGACTCGGGGAACCGCCCTGGCGCCGATGACTTCCTCCCAGTCTTTATCTACATTGTGCTGCGCGCACAGATCCCGCGACTGTGTTCGAACTGCGAGTACATTGCTGCGTACCGGAACCCTGCAGATCTCATGTCCAAGTGCGTCGAAGCGGTGGCGTTCGGAGCGAGCCAGGCCTGAGTAACTAACCGATGGGTGAATGGGTGGGTGCCTTGGTTGTGTGCTCAGGGCCGGGTACTGCTTTGTGAACCTCCGGAGCGCCATTGAGTTTATCAACGTGCTGGACGCGTCCATGCTCTCAATCTCGCCTGACGAGTTCGACCGGTGCGTCTCCAGTAAACTGCAGACGACTGCACTGACTGACGTTGGTGAGTGGGGTCTCACTCTCGACTGCTGCGTGTGGCTGTGTGTGGCAGTCTCCTGAGCGAACGCGAGCGCTTGGTATCGGAGCAAAGCGGGGTGGGGCGTCGCTGAGGAGGACGCTGAAGTGCGTCCCGTACGAGACGACACCTGTCGTTGGAAGCGACGCTGTCGTCTCGTGAAGAAGGAAGAAGGTGGTCGTGATGAGGCGCTTTCAATCTATGTATTCGAGTCGGCTTGGGTCGCTCTCTCTCTCTCTCTCGGCAGCCGACTCCCCCTCCCTCTCTTCCTTCACATCCCCACGGTCTTGTCTGCCACAAGCGGCTGCGTCTCGCTCCGACTCGCAGCGTCCAGTGCTCCGTTCCAGCCCATCTCGAAGCACGGCGGTCCGTTCCACAGGGCGTGGAGCTCGCCTCTGTGCTTTGCAACACCCGCCACGGACGCCAGGAGCAGCGGGACAATGTACATGAGCGCTGGCTGGCCAGCGACAACGTCTCGGAGCAGCACGGCCATGACGTTTGCAAGCAAGAGCCCGACTGCGTACGTGGTACTCGCGACACTAAAGTAGCTCCGTGAGAGCGGGTAGCCCATACAGTAGTCGTACCGGACGCAGAACGCGACAAGCAGACCCGGGAGGATGACGTCGCCAAGTCCGAGCAGCGCGTCGCCACTGTCGGCTGACTGGAAGAGCAGCGGAATGCGGAGCACCATTGGAACCGTCTCGTGTCGCCCGACTGGTGGTGGCGACGCCACCAAGTGCTGCTGGTCGAGTCGGAGGGCGTGGCTGTCGCCTGTCGCAACGTCGACCATGACGTTCGAGCCAAACACGAACGGCGACGCATACACAAAGAAGACGTCGTAGACGAACGCGACAGTGAGCAGGATCGCGCCGACACGGAGGCTTGGGAGGTGCACCATATCAAGAAACAGGATGCAGAGCGCGACACCGAGGACGTCTTGGAGCGGCCACACAGACGGATTCGTCCGTTCCACGAACCAGATCACGCTGACAGCGATGCTCAGTGCGCAGCTGAGTGCGAGTGTCTGGTTGGGACGCCACGACGCTGGGAGCAGCGCCGTCGCGAGTGGCGCACACATGACAAGCGTGAGCGCGACACTGGCGCCGACTGCAAAGAGGACGTTCACGAGCAGTAACACGTCGTGTACGTAGTAGAGCAGCACGAGCGACGCGGACGCCGTGGCGACAAACAAGAGCGCGTGGCGGCCTGTGAGCGCGAAGCGGGTGGCGTCGCTGTCCGTCTCGTCGCCGTCAATGCGGACATAGGCGTACTCGGTCTCGTCACCCGTGACGTCCGTCTCACTAGCGTCAACTTGGTCTCTGTTGGTCGATTCTGTGAGCGCTCTTGCGACCTTGTGGTACGAGAACGCACGCTCAGCTGGACACGAGTGGTACGCGGCCCCAACGACGACGCTCACGCCCAGGAGCCACAGCAGCGCCATCGACACGTTCCACGGACTCTGGGATCCACTCGTTGTCGTCGTCTGGGCAAACGCTGTCGCATTCGCCAAGAGACGCTCGAGGACCTCGGCGTCCTTGTACGCGAGGAAGACTGCGGGGATCTGAACGTGCGCAGCGAGGGCCTGGGCGTCGTCGCTGTCGGCAGCACTCATGCGCACCAAGCGGCTCTGGAAACAGCACACTTGGAGCCGCGGTCGCGCGTCTCCGAGCCGCCGGCCAGTGAGCACACACGCGTTCGAGAGACACGTCGGCGTCTGAGCGCACGCAGCTGCGTCGTCGTCGTCGTCTTCGACTGGCGACACTGGCTGCGAGCTCGCGTTTCTGTCGATAAAACCAGCGCCGAGTGCGCAGTCGAATGCGCTTGTGGGCGTCGCTGCGATTGCACCGGCGATCGAGTCGCGCACGACCACGAGCGCCGCCTTCGCTCGCTGGGCTGCGAGCGTCTGCTGCACGAACGAGCAGCCGCCCGCGCCACGCTCCACCAGCACCGCTGCTCCCTTCAACGTGTGCGTACTGGTATCCAATGGGATACCGCAGTTGCTACCGCCACCGCTGTCACGAGCGACACGCAGTGGTAGCAGCAGGTCGCTTGAAGTCGACAGTGGGGCTCCAAACGACGCGGCCGTCACGACGAACTCGGGTGTGGCAGCTGAGTGAGGACGTGCAGTGACGAGCTGCACACGCAGCAGACTGGTGCTGTCTGCAGCGTGCGCATCTTGAAAGAGAGCAGCCGTAGCGAGCGCGAACGCGACGGAGCAGCGCATGCGTGTGGAGCGGAATGGAGCTCCTGGAGCTCGGTGGGTGGGCTATGCAAAGCTCACTTTTTAGTCAAGTGAGTACGACCATTTCATCCATTCTCAGATTCGAATGGACACGAACCGACATCTGAGACCGGACAGTGGGGCGGGCTCAACAAGAACGAAAAAGCTCTGGATTCTGCGGCTCCAAACTGTCGGAGCCAAGCTGTTGGAGCCAAGCGGTTGGCAAAGCCTCTCGCATCGCATACGGAGACGGTCGTGCGCGGCGGATTCGTGGTGTCGACTTTCGCTCAGGACCAGGTTTCGGCTCAGTCTTTGTGGAATGGTGGCACTCCGCACACACTCACCAACAAGTCAGTGTCCATCCATCAACTCGCACCTTACGATGGTCTTCGTCGACAGCGATCAGCTTCCACAAAGCTGAGCCGTTCGTCGAGATGCCCAACACGCAAGGAGTATCGAAGGTGCTCTAGGCTGGGAGCCAGGCTTCCTAAGCTCCCGACTGCTGTACAGCGCGCTCGCTGTCTCCCGAGCAGATCAAAGTTCAGGATCAAGTACGTACAGTACGTTCATCACTACTGTAGAACATCAGCGGACTCGTTGGGACTCTCGCCCAACACAGTGGAAGACAAGAAGACGTCTTTTTTCGTTGGCACTTCGGATTGCTCGCTGCAACACAGGCAACAAACAGCCTCGGACTCTACGTCCATGAAGCTCCCGCAGTCCCTGTTCCCGCCAGTTGAGCTCACCCCTGGCCAATGCACCGCCTACGAGAAGATCGCGGATGCGGTCGTGGCGCACGCGCTCGAGGAGTACGACGCATTCTGTGTCACGCGCCAGCTCGATCGTGGGCGCTGGAAGCCGGTAAAAAAGTGCGACACCCTCACGATCTACGGCGAGCGCCTCCGCTCTCGTGACCCGACCCCCGTACCACCGCCGCAGCTCCTTGGCGTTGGTCGCGTACCAGGGAAGCTCGAAGACATGATCTACGGTGCACTGACGCCCACACCGACGCACGTCCAGATCAAGACGGCGTATGTCGACGACGAGATCGCAGATGCGAGGATCCTGGTCGAGATCAAAGGTCCGACACCAGCTGAGCCACTGCGCTTCCTCGGGCTCAAGTGGATAATCAAAGGCCACTCGAGCGTCATCGGCACTGTCGTGCGCCAACGCGACCTCGTGTACATCGAGAGCGTCGGGATCGTCACTCGCGCGGACGGTACTCGCATTGGCTACCGCGTGCTGCACTCGGTCGACGTGCCCGAGTGCGGTGAGCTCACGGCTTTCTCTATTGTCCGCGCGCGTGCGTCGACGTGCTACTTGCTCTGTCAAGACGGTGCGATGGTCGACGTGTTCATGAAGACACACGCCGAGACGAATGGCAACGTCCCCGAAGCGATCGGCCTGCGCTCGACTGCGAACAGCTTGGTGAGCGTTGGGCGGCTCCAGCTCGCGGGACACCACCGCAAGATCGGCTGGGAACTAACGAAGCGGATGCGGGATCCAAGTGCAGTAGTGGCGCCGCTGCCGTCCAGTGTGACCGCACGTTCGGGTTGCCGGATCTGCTGTAAGCACTTCGCACTGCTCACGCGCACGCTTACGTGCGATCTGTGTACATCGCGAGTGTGCTCGAAATGCTGTGAAGAGCACAAACTGACGCTCCCGAATCCGACTGCAGTACAGTCGAGAAGGGTGAAGCGCGTCGTCCAGACGACCGTGAATACGTGCTCGAACTGCTACTTGAGCGTATATCGGGATCGGTGCGCCGAAGACGTGGCGAGAGAGGAGATCTTCGCGGGTGAGTACGGCAGTGTACCGGCGAACGACGCGAGCGAGACACATGCAGAGCTGCAATGGTCTCACGCTGACTGTCGACCGCAGCCGGCAGTGCGACCAGCAGTGGAGCGGCAGCGCAAGCCGCACGTCGCCTTCAGGGACACGCTGTTGACGTCAGGTCATGAACCAGTCGCCAACATCAGGAGCACACCCGCGACCTACTACCACCACCGCTCGTTCGCTTCGAGTAGCGAAGCGGAGTTCATCCCATACAGCTCCCGCGACAGCGAAGTGGTCGTCCAGCTTCACCACAGCACCAGCGACGAGTGGACGAACCACGACATGTACGCGCGCATGGCGAACCTACAGGCGACCGCCGAGAGTCTGTACCAAGTCACCAAGCTCACGACGGACAGTGTTGTTGGCTGCGGTGCCGTGCTCTCTCGGTGATGACTCTGTCTCCTATGTAGCTTGGTCGAGGGCTCCTTCCTCTTCTGGTTAGCTTTGCTTGCACGTAAGTGTGGTGCTATATGATCGACACCAACGACAGTTCGTCTCCCACGTTGGGTCTTCCTTGTCATTCTCATTCAATTAATTCGCACACCTTTCTGATTTTCAGACAAAAATTCGGATTCGGATTGACAAGCAAAGCGAAGTGAGCTTATCGCGCTGGTGGCGCCACTAGCTCCTGTCTTGGCTTGGAGCGCTCGTATCCACACCCACGCCGCCATGAAAAAGAACGACCACCGCTTTTCCGAGCCGGTGCGCAACCTCGCGGCGTTCTGGCTCCTGGGGTTCGTGAACAATCTCGGATACGTCGTGATGCTCGCTGGTGCCCAAGAGATCGCGGCTGGAGGCGTCGGGCTCGTCTACTTTTTCGACATCTTCCCAGCGCTACTCGTGAAGCTCTCGGGGCCGTACTGGTTCCACCTCGTGTCCTACCGCAGCCGCACGCTACTCGGTGCGCTCTGGATGCTGCTGAGCTTCCTCGTCGTCGCTGGGGGTGCGCACTCGCTCGCGCTCCAGCTGCTCGGCGTCGCCTTCTCCGGGCTCCAGTCCGGCATGATGGAAGCGTCGTTCCTTGCGATGGCGTCGCTGTACGACAGTCAGCGGTGTCTCACGTGCTGGGCGAGCGGCACTGGGCTCGCAGGCGTCGGCGGCTACGCCTGGGTCGCATTGCTGCACTTGCGGCTAGGACTGAGCTTCGCAGCGACGCTCCAGCTCGCAGCGCTTGTCTTCCCGGCGCTCTACGTGTTCACATTCGCAGTCCTGCTCGACACGTCGCGACTGTCGTCTGCTACACAGTCCGCTCCGTTCGACTACACGGCGATCCCCGAGTCGGCCGAGTTCAGTCGCGGAGCAGAAGCGTATCCTCCTCCTCATCGTGTCGTTGGTACGAATGTGGCTATAGGAGGAGTGTCTACACCAGTCAACACAGGAGCAGACAAGACGCTCGACACACTGGTGTGGAACGCAAGCGAAGCAGAGCTCGTAGCCAGCGACGACGACGACGGCAACGATACACTCCTCCGTGCCTCCGCTGGCGCCAGCATGACAGTCCGCGAGAAGGCGGCGTTCACGCTCACGCTCGGCCCGTACATGGTCCCGCTCGTCGTCGTCTACTTGGCCGAGTACACGATGCAGACTGGCGTGTGGTCGACGATTGGCTTCCCGGTCGCCACAAGCGCGAGTGCGCGCGCCGACTTCTACTCGGCCGCAGGGCTCGCGTACCAAACTGGCGTTTTCCTCTCGCGCTCGTCCGGCGTGCTGGTTCAAGCGACACGGCCGGTCCTGTACCTCATGCCGGCACTCCAGACAGCGCTGCTCGTGCTCTTCACACTCGTCTCTGCGTACCACGTGCTCTACGACTGGACTCTGCTCGTCCTGCTCTGCTTCGTCGCGGGTCTGCTCGGTGGCGGCGTGTACGTGAACGCGTTCACGCTGCTCTCGCGCGAAGTGCGGGCCGACCGCGTGGAGCTTGCGCTCAGTATCGCGTCCGTCGGAGACACGGTCGGCGTCATGCTTGCAGACTGTGCGGGGCTTGTGCTCCAGGGCTGTCTGTACTCGATCCACGGCATCCCAGGCGCTGCTGTGCCCATCCAGTGCTGAGGGGACACCACAGGGAACAAGACGCTGTCGACATAGGAGGATGCATTCACGAGCGGTTACCGTGTCCCCGAGCTCATGAAGTGCATCATGTTGACTTTCTTCGTCTTGGGGCGTGGGAGCGTGGCTAGGGCGTTGTTGTTCTTGCTGCTATTCGCGATGATCGATGAGCTGCGAACGACCAGCGAGAGAGAGAGAGAGAGCAGTACGGTACCACGAATCAGCGTCTGTGGGACGTCCGCCCGTCTTCGACCAAGATCCACCAGCACACGCTTGCTACGCACATGATCTTCTGGCTGCGAGTCGACCGCTTCGGCTCGCTCTCTGCAGCACTCACGACGGACTCCGACTGGAGTAGTGGTGGTGGTGGTGGTGTCGCCTTTGCTAACGGACGTGACACAGTGTGGACCACACCTCCAGACGCCGACAGCCGCAACGGACCGCCCTGGAAGCCAGCGTCCGCCGTCCGCTTCCGCTTCTGCGCGCCCCCACTAGCTGTTCCTGGGACGTGCCACCCAGCTGCGACGGACTTCACGGACGCGGCTGACGTGTACACGCCTGCTGAGATGTTCTTGGGCTCACTCCCTGGCCCCGCCGCGAAGACGCGCTTGCGGAAGCTCCCGACGCTGCTGTTGAGCTGCTGGCGGCCCTTCCCGGCCTGCAGGAACCGCGCAGTAATATGGTGGAGACAGTACTGGGACGTGGCCGTGTTCACCGCTTGGCGGCAGCGGGCGTCGCCGGCAGTCTGCGCTTTGCAGACGCCAAAGTCGACGGCCCGGCCGAGCGGGACGACTTCGTTCGCTTGCGTGACTTTGAACGCGAACCGGTTCTTCTCGGTCGCAGGGAGGAGCGACGCGTTCAGCACGGCGACAATTGCGCCTTCCACCGTGCGCCAGTGGGCGTCGTACGCGGCGTCAAAGAGGAACACGCCGAGCTCCGTGTTGGCGAGGTCCGAGAGCGACCAGACCATGAACGTTGCGCCATTCGCCGCGGCTTTCGACAGCGTCTTGCGCGTCAGGACGCCGATCGTCGCCCAGTCCACCTACGAGAGCGTTGATTGCGATTAGATCCGCTAATGAGATGGTCGCACACTATGGAGCTTTCGGTATAGCGATGGACGGACGTACTGTGTCGTCTGTGAACGTGCTCTTTGGCTCCGTGTCGAGTGTCTGGAGCGGGAGGAACCGGCGAGCGCTCAGCTCCGTCGTCACGTCAGCAGCCGGCACTGTACGCTTCGTGATGCGCAGCTTGGAGAAGTGCTCCACGTCATCTGGTGGACGCTCTGCTGCAGCTTGTGTGGCCCTGGTGGCGCTCCCAGTGGTATTGGTATCAGTATTGGTATCAGCATTGGTATTGGTATTGGCACTGGTTGTGCGAGCCGGAGCAGACGGCGTGGAAGTCGCGCGTGACGCCACCACGCTTGCTCGCGCAGAGACAGAACGCGTTGGTGGCGGCGGCAACGACCGCTTCAACAGTGGCCCAGGCGGCGCCGCTGTTGCTGCGGACGGCACGCTGGACGCGTTCTGCTGCGTCGCGTGCTGCGAGAGCGCGTTCCAGTTCCACATGCTCATGGTCGTGCTGAAAATTGTTGGGGTGGGGTTTCAATACCAAAGAGCTCTTCGTTTCGATAGTTCTAAAATCAAGTGCACACATTACTTCCCTCGAGTTTCGCACTAAGCACTTGTCGTGGCACCTCCCTTCTCGCCAACCAGCGCATTCACATACACGCCGTTCGTCTCTCTCTCTCTTGTACGCCATGACGCGCCACAGCAAGAACTCGACCGCGACGACGCACTTTACGTACCACGAGAAGACCGCAGCGGGCCACGGTACGCTGAAGCGGCGGTTCGGCCGGGACGCGCAGCTCGCGTTCGGCTCGTGCTGTCTCTGTCTCACGAGCACTGCGAGCGCTGGGAAGAGCCCGCTCGTGTCGCCGAGCGGGTTCGTGTACTGCAAAGAGTGCATTTACGCGAACCTGCTGGCGCAAAAGCGCGCGATCCAGGACAACGTCGCTGCGTACGAACGCGCACTCGCGCGCCAGTCTCACCAGACGCTGGACGACGCTCGTTCTAGCGACGACGCCCAGCTCCGGCGGCTGCTGGCCGCAACCACGAGCGGCGGCGACGACGCTGGATCGTCTGTGCTCCAAGACATGCGTTCTGGAAGCGAGGCCCAGCGCCAGGCGGACGCGTACGCGCAGTCGCTGCGGGAGAAAGTCGACCGCACGACAGACAACGCGAAACGAGACGCGATGAAACGCACGAGCTTCTGGATCCCGGACTGTACGCCCAGTGCTGCGGAGGTGCTGAGTGCGCCAGACACGACAACGCGGGACCCCATGAGCCTCGCGGAGCTCAAGCTCAAGCACCTCATGCCGGTCAAGTTTGAGTGGGCGACGAGTGAGACGACGACGATGACGTCATCATCGACTGTGCTCTGTGCAGTGACGAAGAAAGCGATTACGCATCACCAAGCTGTGCTGTTGCGGCCATCGGGGATTGTGATGCTCGAGAGCTGCGTGAAAGACACGGTGCTGCCGACGATGACGTGTCCCGTCTCTGGGCTCAAGCTCCGGAAGAAGGACATTGTGAAGCTCCAAGCTGGCGGCACGGGCTTCAGCGCCCACAGCGCAGTCGAAGCGAAGAAGTACCGACCGACGATGACGTAATCTGTCGGCGGAAGCGAAGCCGACGTACCGAACAACCTACCACCCTACCTACCGAACCAACTAATCCTCTCTAATTAGCGTACTCACTCATACAAAGCACTGGCTGACGTCTGAGAACGCGTCTTGTCGACACAGGAGCGCACGCTGGGGTCCGTACGCTCTATGTACAGCCCGTTGGACGTCGCTGCTTGCGTATCCGTCTCGTAGCAACTCGCGCACGCGCTGCAACAACGCGTCGCTCGTGTCGGCAAGCGACAGGACGCGTGGCGGGGTGTCCGTGTTGTCGGCCCGCGACACTGACAAAAACCACTGTCGCCACAAGCGGCTGCTGCTGTTGCCTGTCGCTCCAGTGGTGGTGGTGACACTGTCGTCGCACACGACAACCACCGTGTCGTGGGACGCGACACTGCCGGTTGCGACCAATTGGCTCGCGAACGCTCTCCCGTCGACAGCGCTGGACGCGACAACCACCACGAAACGACACGACGCGTCGTCTCCCCTGTCGGCCAGTGCGTCGACGGCTTCTGTCTGTGTCGGCACGCTGTGCTGGTACAAGAGTCCGTCCGCTAAGTCACGGACGAGCGGCGCGGCTCCGTCGTCGGCGCTCACGAGCACTGCGTATGGGGTTCCACCACCGTGTCGCGTCCACGCAGTCGCGAGCTCGCAGAGCACCACTGCAAGCGGGTTCACGCACACGTCAAAGGCGTCGAGGGAAGCGAGTGGCGCCCGTGGGCGGCGAGGGAGCACTGCGACTGCACGCAGCTGCTCGCCGTCCGCCAGCTCTTGAAACGCAGTCGCGTGGTCCATCCATTCGTCAGTCCAAAAACCACCACAACAACGTCCACTCTCTCTCCGCTCCACACTCCGAGACGCTTGTCGCCACGCACCGTAGAGAGCGCTCTTAAGTACGCGCCGGGCAGCGTCCAGCGCGTCGCTCTCGTCGCCATCGTCGCTGGTGCTTGGGAGCTCGACTTCCACGAGCTTCAGTCGCGCCACCTCGGTCTCTGCTCGGCAGCACTGGCGGCAGGGGCCTGGCTGTGTCCACGCGAGGCCGAGCGTTCGCCAGTCGACTGCGAGCGCACTCGGCACGCCACGGGCGCTCAGCGGGTGTGTCTCAATGTGCGCGCCGTGCTTCACGTTCGAGACGCGCGAGAGACGCGAGCGTACAGGCGCGAGTCGCACCACTTTCTCCACGACTATGCGCTCACCTGCGTGTTTGTCGGCCCCTAGCGCGTCGTCACGGTCCACAGCAGCTCTTTGAGCTGCTGTGGACGCCTGCCAGAGACTCAATGCGAGCGCGTAGCTGCCGAGCGCTTGTCGCACGCAGCGCACCGACTTGACGAGCACTAGCTGCTTGGCGCGAGCGGCGCTCGCTTGCGGCGCATTCAGAGATACGAGCGCGGACGGCGAGACGCCACTGGCGACAGCGACGAGCTCCGCAGACGCGCTCGCCCACACAGCGCTCGGGAGCACGTTTGAGAGCGCGTAGCGTGTTGCGAACCGCAGCGGAATCGGGCGACGCTCGAGCAGCAGACACGCTTCGAGGAAGCCTGTGGCCGCTGTCGCCCCCAGTACGCCGCCGACGCGCCACGCCGCATGGGAGGCGGAAGCGGAGGAGGACGCAGACGAGGTGGCGGATCGAGCAAAGTCGCTCTCACCGTGTGGCAGCGGATGCAGAAAGAGAGGCGCTGGCGGCGCTCGTGGTGGTGACGTGGACATTGCCAATCAAGAGCTGTTCGTTGGCATTGAAAATCAATGTGTGAAGAAAAGAAGGGACAGTGCTGGTACATAGTACCAGTCTGGTACTTCCTCCAAGTTCCTGTTGGGAGCTCCTGGATCGTGAGGTTGATCACCAGCAATCTCCCGTCCAGCTGAGCTAACTAACCGACAGCAGCACCATCGACCTCTTCCTATTGAGAGATCTTCGACCACAGTAACGCCATCCTAGACAACGTGATGCAACACGGTGAAGAAGGCGTCACGACACGAGGACTGACGACTGCGGTTGCTGCTTGTACCATTCGTATAGAAGGCGGGTTGGGTCCACGTGTGGTGTTTGCTGCAGATCCGAGTGGTGGTTGTCCAAAAAGACTGCAGCTCTTCGTTCCGACCAAAGATACCTCTGGTCGGAAATATGTAATCATTTGAGCAAAAATTTGCGCAGCGCTCCGCCTCGTTGTTTTGCGAACAGATTAGTGGTGAAGGTCAGGCACTCAAAACATAAATTTTACAAACGGGTTGAGAACTCACGATGTCGGATGGTGTGCGTGTTCCACCACATCAAAAGAAACCCATTCCATCATCCGCATCATCGATCGCTTCACTCTTCTTACGCTTCGACTGAGCGGTCGGCCGCCTCTCGGTTGTAGCCAGCCACAAGTGTGCGTGGTTGAACACAGCAAGATCGCACGACAGGTTTGTTGGTGTTGTGGCACCGAGCTCTTGTGCCGTCTTCTTATGGTGTCTGAGAGTGAAGTCGTTGCTGCCGTCGCTGGACAGGATCGTCTCCATCGTGAGCTGGAGTGTCAGGAACGTCTTGTTCAGTGTCGCAGGTGATGTTGCTAGGAACGCTCGCTCGACCTCTCTTATGAGGTCATCAGTTAGGCGAGGACCGGTTCGATCCTGTAGCGACTGAATGCTGTTGAAGAAACGCAGATCCAAAATATTGAGATCGGGACTCTGCGCGGGCTGCAACGAGATGCGCATCCGCCAGCCTCCGTCGTTACAGTGTGTCAATACTTCAGCGTCGTCTTGAAGCACGTGTGGACTTGCATTGTCTTGCTGGATGTGGATGAGCATTTCTCTGTCGCTTTGGGGCCACTTCTCCTTGATGGCGGGGATCACGAGATCGACGAGCATGCGGCGCGACCTCACGCGGTCAATCGAGACGGGCTTCATTCCCACCACACCTGCTGCGCGGTTTTTGCTGCTGCGCTGTGCTTCGACCGCCTCGACCACGGGCCAGATGCCGATCTTGCCGCTAAAGCCGCCGCTTGGGCGCGCCACGGCACAAAGGAACATGACTTTGAGTATGTGTCGCTTGCTCTGGACGAACTGCACTGGAGCTGTCTCGATTGGGCGTCCGTCACGTCCTGTCATGACGTACAGCTTTTGGCTGACTTTCTTGACAAAGAACCACTTTCCGTCAATATACACGACATTGTGCATACTGACGAAACTTATGTAGCCATCGTCTTGCACTTGAACGTGCTTGAGACACCAGCCAACACGCTCAAGTCTGTGCTCGACAGTAAGCAGTGGTCGCGTCTACTTGAGCTTCCGCCGCATGAACCCTTCCGTGAGCAGGCTTTGGAAAAGGTGGGAGCTGATGCCAGCGGCGTGCTGTAGGACGCGACGGGTCTTGCGAGAATCGATAGGCAAAGCGCGCACACGACGACAAAGCTCAATGCGGTCTTCCATTCTTCGGCCTCGTCGATTAGCTTGCGAAGTCGCCGCTGCTGCCAGCGGATGGCTCATCGTAGATAAGCCGCGCTTCCACACGCGCGAAACAGCGCAGCGGCCGATGTGGAAGAGACCGGCGACGAAAGAATGCTCGCCGTGTGCAAGAACCCCGTTCCTGCTTCGAAGCAGGGGAGTCTCCCACAGAGCTTGTCGCTCGGCGTTCGTGAGCTGTGTCGATGCGGGCGCCATTGTCGACTGTCTTGGTGTCTTGAGGTGGTGGCTTGCCGGAGAGTTGCGAAATGCTGTTTGTCTGCGCACGGAACGAGAAGCGTCCATGGAAGTCCACATTTGAAAATGGCGCACAAATTTTTGGAAAGGTTGTTTGAACTGTTTTGATCGTGTTTGAGGGGGTATGTAGAAATGGCGGCAATTTGCGTCGGATACAACCGCTCACAAATTTCCGACCAGAGGTAGTACAAACTGGCGTGTCGGTCAAGGCTCGGAACGAGAGACTCCATCCAACAAAAGCGTGGATGATAGGCACGTCAAGAATACAAAATCCTGGCTTGATCTCGTTCGTGATCGGTAGATAGATCCAAGAGATGCGGAGCCTAACACCGTGGGCACAGTGCATACAAAGAAGTACATCATGCCACACGCAGTGCCTGTCGTATCGTAAAACGTATGGAAAGCAGATAGCTGGACGATGTATCGGCAAGCTCGCGCACATGTCAATCGTTGCTTTGGATTACTGTTGGGCGTGTAGTGCATCGCGATCTCATCCACCTCATCCACCAACATCCGCTGAGAGGATCTAAACAAAGGTAAACTTTTACATGAGCTGACTCGGATCGGCTTTTCAACTCTTCGCCTTTCAAACGCCTTCTTAGCACAATATCAACGACCGCTATCCAGCTCATATTGACACTGGGGTGATCGAGTACCGCGTGTCTAGCACACCTGAAGGCGGACTTGTTGTCGCGGGGTACAACCTCCAGACGCCGGAGTAGCAGGCGGATTGGTACCATGCGCCGTTGAACCAGTAGTACTGAGGTCCCAAGGATGAGATCGGGAGCGGGCGAGATTGTCCGGACTCGATGAACGACGTCGCGAATCGAAAGCCAGAGAATGCACTCGTCGGTGGAGTCACATCGTTGGGATTGAGAGGTGGCGGGGCTGAAAAGAGGATAGGTCGGGGCCTGTCGAACGGTGACGTCCCAAAGACAAAGCCGCCAGAAGCTGCCGTTGTCGTAGTAGTTGCTGAGCTCGAGGTTGCAGCGAACGACGAAGCTGGTTGACCGAATGAGGACCCGCTCGCAGTTGGAGGGATTCCAAAGCCGCCACCAAAAACGCTGCTGCTGCTGCTGTTGGCGGTCCCAAAGCCACCACCAAAGCCGCTTGAAACCGGAGCCGCACCGAAGCCGCCGCCACCGCCAAAGGAAAAGCCACAACTGGCAGGAGTGTTGCTGGTGCTGCTGCCGAACCCACTGCTCGCGGTGCTGCCAAATGCACTGGTGCTACCGAAGCCACTGGTAGCCACTGGACGAGGCACCGAGCTCACCGAGTAGTCAAAGTCCGTGGTGATGAGGTAGCGCAGCTTCACTTGCTCCGGGCGGTACACGATGAACTCGTTGAAGAGCACGGCACCAGAAGATGCGGCGGACTGCGCCACAATCTGTCCGCTCGGCACCATGACGCCGTCCGGCGTCTTCTCGAA
>JAASGD010000464.1:0-22108 GCA_023334115.1 Globisporangium megalacanthum
ACCGTGGACGTGGACGTGTCTGGCAGCAGCAGCAGCAGCGTCCGCATCAGCGGCAGCGGCAGCAGCACGATCGGTGCGACCTCGTCGTCGACCGAGTACGCGTACGACAGCGGTGTGGTGTCGGTTGACTTCGAGACGACAGAGACAACGGAGACAACGGAGACGACGGAGACGACGGAGACGACGGAGACGACGGAGACGACGGAGACCGTGGGCGAGACTGTCGAGACGATCGAGACGATCGAGACTACTGTCGAGACGGTGGAGACCATCGAGACCGTGGACGTTGACGTGGACGTGTCTGGCAGCAGCACGGTCGGCGCGGCCTTGTCGTCGACCGAGTACACGTACGACAGCGGTGTGGTGTCGGTTGACTTCGAGACGACAGAGACAACGGAGACGACAGAGACAACGGAAACAACGGAGACGACGGAGACCGTGGGCGAGACTGTCGAGACGATGGTAGAGACTGTGGTGACAGTCACGGGTACTCGTGATGCGGTCGTCACATCTGAGGGTGGTGGTGGTTCTTCCCGTAACCGCAAGGTAGGCAAGAAGGCAGCTTACCGAAGCGCAGGTGGTGGCGGTGTGGCCGGAGTCGTTGGCGAATCCTCAGTTGTCTCGCACGATGAGAACGTGAGAACGTCGAAAGTCCGCCAGTCTGGACTCGCAAGTGGCGTTTACGCGGCTCCCTCGGCAGTCTCGGAAGGCGTTGTTCGCGTCGACGAAGTGCATGGTGACGTAAAGTCAGCACCAGCGTTCCATGTCGGCGCCGGAAAGAAGAGCAAGCGCAAGCCGAAGCAAGGGAGCAGCAGTACGCACACGGACGACACTTTGGCGACGTCGTTGTCGGCAGTGCCGGCACAGCAGCTGCAACCGACGGGTGCTTCTGACAGCGAAGGGTCTACAACAGCTCAAGCTGCGGGCTTCCCAGATGTCAGTGCCGAGTCGATCACGTCACTGAGCCTTGGCATCTCGACGTCTTCGACAACCATCGAGACTGTGGAGACAGTGGAGGGGACCGCGAGCGCAAAAGAGTCGAAGGCTGCGTCTGGTATCGCTGTTGCCAGTGTGCAAACGCAAGTGAAAACTGTGTCTGGGAACACACACGGCGACTCGGTGTCGTTTGTCGCGGCGACTGCGACAGCAGCGCTTGCGGGTGCGGTTGTGACTGCGGTTGTAGGCGGAACGGACGGCTCAACCAAGTCGACGAGCAGCTCTGTGAGTGCGTCACGATCGGAGGATCACCATGCGTCTTCACGTCGTGCTACTGGCGGTGAGGCGACCGACACATCAGTGGCGACAAAGGACGCACAAGATGTCCGGAAGGACACTGCGAGCGCGTCGACGAGTGAGCGCTCCACGTCTCGATCTGGGAGCCAGAAGACTGACGCGCACGCGAAGCACACCTCCAAGGCTGGGAAGCAGCACTCTGAGGACGTGGGAAAGCGTGCGAGTAGTACTGCGTCAGCCACCACGGACACCAGCAGCGCTAGCACATCTTCATCCGACGTGTCCGTGATCAAGACGGTGGCGGTCGTGGCCACAAGCGAGAGCTCAGCAGCGACCGACGCGAGTGGGAAGGAGGAGACCCAAGAGGACAGTGCGTCCAGCGCTGCGACTGCTTCGCACGACGGCAAGAAGCGTCGTGCGAAGAGCAAACGCAAGAACGAGGCAACCCAGGGAGCTGCTGGAAGCGCCGAGGCGGTGGACACAACGGACGCTGCCGAGGTGACGCTCAAGGACGACAGTGTTGAGACTGACGCGTGGTCGCTCAGCCCAGTAGTGTGGGAAGCTGACGCAGATGCGGCAGCTTCGACGCACGGCGGTGGCGCATTCACGCTTGCGGTGGAGCTCGCGTCGCAGACAGGAGCCCTCCGGAACGTGAGCACGTATGCGTCGTCCGGCACGCTGACTGCGGTGCTGGGGTCGACTCGCGAGGGCAAAGCGCTGCTGCTCGATATGCTGGCAGGCTACGAGGACGTGCCGAGTGACGCCAGCCGCGTGTACTTGAACGGCCACACGGTCACGCGTGTAGAGCTCTGTCGCTTTGTCGGGTACTGTACGCACCGGAGCACGCACTGGGAAGCGGCGACCGTACGCGACGTTGTGACGTTCAGTGCGCAGCTGCGACTGCCGGCGGACATGGGCGAGCGCGAGAAGCTCGCGGCGGTCGAGCTGTGGCTCGAGCGCTTGGAGATCGCGAGTATCGCCAACGTGCGCGTCGACAAGTGCTCGCGCGAGCAGATGGTGCGCGTGAAGCTCGCTGTCGAGCTCCTCGCTGGCGTGCGCGTGCTCGTGCTCGACGAGCCTCTCGACGGACTGGACGCGCCGGCGCTGCAGCGAACGCTCGTCCTGCTTCAGAAGCTCGCCAAGTCGGGCTACGTGGTCATTGTGACGCTGAGTGAGGCATGCTCGCACGAAGTGCTGCGCTGGTTCAGCCGCTTGCTGCTGCTGACGCGCAGTGGCGAGGTCGCGTTCAATGGCGAGCTCGGCGCCGAGTGCACGCACCTCATTCAGTATCTTCACGCGGTGTCGGGCGTGAAGCGACTGGCGGCTGGGACGAGCATTGGACAGTGGGCGTTAGAGTGCATCGGTGCGGCGCAGTCGAGCGAGAGTGCGACGGTCGTGGCGGAGAAGGACGCGCGGTTCGCCAAGCTCTTTGCCCAGAGCGAACTTAAGCGCGTGCTCGTCCGCCACATGAGCCAGCGTGGCGTCACAAAGCCCACGGGCACGCATTTCCAGGTCGTGCGGACCGTGCGCGTGACAACGTGGACGCAGTTCACGCTCTTGTTCTGGCGCTTCTGGGCCTCGTCCCGCCGCACGCTCTGGTATAGCTACACGAGCTGGTTGCTCGTGCTGCTCCTTGTCTGGATCGGGTTCTTTACGCAACGCGACGAGTATGATACGTTCGACGGCGTCAACAGTGCCGAGTACACGATCTTCTACTCGTCGCTCGCGTTCGGCTTCGTCGCGTTCGTGAACGCGCTGCTGAGCTCGTCGCACGAGGTCGGGAGCTTCCAGCGCGAGCTCGCACTCGGAGCGTACCAGTCCTGGTGGTACTTTGCTGCGCAGACGAGCGTAGACGTGGCAATCGCGCTCGTCGTCAGCGCAGTGTTCGCGTACCTCTTCCTCGCATTCACGAGCTTGTCCGAGTTCGCATTCGACAGTTCGTCGTACTGGCTGAGCCTCGCATTCTTCTGGCTCATCCACACGAGTGTCGGCCGCGCCGTCGCGTACGTGACGCGGCGTACCACCGTCGGTGTGCTTGTCGGACTGCTGCTGAGCGCGCTCGTCGTGCTCCTGTCGGCGACGTCGTCGTCGCTGTTCGCATTGTGGCCGCATCGACACGTGCACGCCAATCTTGTCGGCATCGTGTTTGGCGACTGTCGGATTGTCGTCAGTGAGCTCGACGGTGTGGCGACAGAGGTGGCGAGTGTCGCGTGCAAGCCGCTGCGGCTCACGCCCGCGTCGTTCCAGCTTGCAGATGGGCTCACCGTGCAGGCGTACGCCGAGCAGGAGCTGCTGGGCGCTGGGAGCGACACTCGGGCGTTCCACCTCCTCGTCCTCGTCGGCTTCGCTGTCGTTCTACGTTTCGTGGCCGCGTTTGTGCTGCGTCGTCAGCGACGCGAAGTGTACTACCGCACCAGCAGCAGCAGCAGCACAGTGGTGACAAGCGGCGGCGTCGCGACGGTCTACAAGACGTCGGCGACAACGACAACAACGACGACGACGACGACGACCGCCGCGTAGTCAGTCGCCGTTTCTCCATGTTTCATGTTCCAGGACGGACTACCACCACCAATGCGAGTCTCCCGTATGTGCACACACAGACAGAACGACGACCTTGTTCCGAGTCGCATGGGTGGACGTACGCGTCTCCCCCTCTTCCTTGCAAAACGCACTTGTTAATCGCTCTTACACTCGCTCGTCTCGAGCCAGTCAGGCAGTCCTGACTCGACCGTCCTTCATGCAACCAGAGCTACGTGTGTCGTGTCGGTACCAGTTGACGCTCGTCGCCACTGAATGATCGACGCTCGTTGACGCGACTTCGCTGCTTCCACGACTCACAGCCACTTGACCATCAGGTTCGCGTTCTCCAGCCGCTTCTCGGCCAATGTCGCCGACTCGCTGTACTCGATCGCGGATGGAGGGAACGCCGTGCGGAGTTCAAACGGACGGCTGCGCGCTTCTGGGACCTGCGTCATCGACAGCCCATGCACACGACGTTAGCAGCTGTGGACATCACCGCCCAGCTGTGCTCATTCCCAACACACAGGGCGGTACAGTACCTGCTCCTTGACAAACCGCCAGAGCGTCGCCATCGGGTCCGTCTTGAGGAACCGACGCGTCAGCCGCGAGCCGTCCGGTGCTCGGACTTGGACGCGGGTCACACCAGGCGTGCCATCTACACACAGTGTGAGAAACCAAACCACACAGTCGCTCTGTCGCACCAGCGCTGCTGTCCAGTGCGGTGAGTGCGTACCAGCAGGCTCGGGCTCGAGCGCCTCAAACGCCTCCTCCTCCTCCACTTCTTCCTCCTCGCTCTCTTCCATCTTCGATTCATCCGCGTCCGACGCGTCGTGTCCGTTCTCCAGCGACGCTGCGATTGCCGCAGCGAGTTGGTCGTCCTCCGACGCGTCGTCGATCGTTCGCTGCGACAGCGAACGGCCTCTTGTCAGCGCCAACATCAAACGACACTTCCACACACAGAGACAGAGAGAGAGAGTGCAAGCACGACACGCACCGCTGGCTCGGGTGCGCTCGACGCTGTGGGCGGATCCATCGTGAACGTGCAGCAAAAGTCCGATACTGTCCAGCAGCAGCGGACGTCGTCACCACAGAGCCGAGAGTCACCACCACGAAACAACAAGAGCGAGTACGCACGCTTCTCCGTCATGTCCTGCGGCTCGAGGAACCCTTCCCAGCGCTGCACGATCTCTCCACTGCGAGGATCAATGATCACGATGAGCGGGAGCTTCTCGCGGGCGATCTGGTAGAGCGTGCAGAACTTCTTTCCGTGCTCCGACGCCCAGTAGTTCTGTCGCCAGAGAGAAGGACCAGCACCACCAACCCAACACTGTCAGTCTCGTGCAAATCTCTCACCACTGGGAACGAACGGCCCATGAGAGCACCGACGTACCTGCCAGAAGACAAAGCCGCTCGCGACGAGGTTCTGCACCACGTCGTCGGCCCACGTGTCCCGGTTCAGCATGTGGCTCGCAAACACGATCTCGTCTTGGATGTTCACGAGCAGCCACTTGCCCTCGTTCTTGGCGTGCATGCGCGCCTACGAGACGACAGTTATCACCACCACCACGTCTCTCAGCACCACTTCCACTTCCACCACCTCTCTCTCTTTGGGCGGGACAGGGGCCACGCACGTCCGCATAAGTGCCCTGGTACATGATGCCGACTGGCGGCTGGAAGAGCGTGCTCAAGTCCCGCGTCCGGTTCGAGCCGTCGTCGACACCTGGGCCTGCAGCCACCAGTCACCCAGCATACAAACAGGACGAGCCGAGAGACAGTGAGGAGGAGCTCAGCCTATGAACCGACAGGCAAATACTCAAGAGCTGGAGCGCACCAAAGGCCGACGCAATGCCTGGGGCCTCAGCCGCTGCGTTGATCGCTGCGATGCTCTCGGCCGCAAAGTCCCGGTACTGGTCGTGTATTCTCCGCATGGGCACTGTCGGGATCCAGATCCACACATGAGAGGCCACGTCCGTCAGTCCCTTGCTTTGTTTGCGTCATCATCTCAAGCGTCCCAGGCGTTCCGCTCTGTCGCACATCCGTCGAACGTGGCGCCCACGAGCCGCTGGCGCTTCGACGGGTCGGGTGCGCGCACGTCGCTACAAAAAACGACAGGTAACGACACCGTCAGCAGGCAGCAGACGCCCGCCACGAACGAACACTGGAAGCCGCACCTGTCGTCTCCAAAGCCGTAGCTGCCGGCTGCTGGCGCTGGGGGCGGCAGCTCCGCCCCACTGCTGCTGCCGTTAAAGGCCTGGCCGCCGCTCTCCATAAAGAGATTCACCTGTCGCAGTTACCAGCAGTGGGAGGTGAGGGATTGGCGCCAGTGGGGCGTTGTGTACGTGGTACACGCACCGCTTCGTCCAGCTGCCAGTTGGTGAGCTGCTCGTTGAGGCCGATAGTGAACAAGAAAGAGAAGACGCGAGTAATCAGTATGGGCCGCTCCTACCGCCATACTACACGAGTGCAACGCCACACGACGAGCGAGCGAGCGGCGCACCTCGAGGAACTGCATGGCGCTCGCTGTCTCGGCGCCTGTGAAGCTCATGAACCTAACGGGAGGCAGACAAGCAGTGTGAGACAGGGACCGGACGACAGCGTGGGGTTTAAAAAGAGACCGAGAGGGTGAGGACGACGCACGCGGCCAGCGCGTCGCCACGCTCTTGCTCGGCCATGGTCGCTTGTGTGCTGTCTGTTGATGACGCTGTTGGATCTCAAGATGGTGGCGAGAAGGTAGCGCCGAATCCTGCTACACTACCTAGTCGGTAAGTGAGGTTTGGAGCTGGTCTGCGGGCAAACTCTTCCCACACCAAGCACCAAAAACGCGGAAATGTTCATTTGGAGTTTGTATACTACCGCGCATCCCTGATTTGCAACAAATCAAGTGTCGTCACATGCATGGACCACCACAGGAACCCGCTTCACTTGCGAAATCGTCGCCTCCCGCTTCCATCTCTTCCTCTTCCTCTCTCTCTCTCGACTCCAAGAAGATGGCGACCGCCACGACCACCAAGCGACTCGCTGGCGTGGAGCTCGGCGGCACGTCGTGGCTGCTCGCGATCGCTCTCGACGACCCGCAGAACATTGTCGCCCGCACGCGCATTGAGACCACGACGCCCGCAGAGACGCTCAGCGCCGCCGTCGCGTGGCTCCAGACGCAGACGTTCGACGCCATCGGTGCGTGTCCTAGTCGTGTACTCGTGTGTCTGTGTGTGTGCTAGCAGCAGTCCCTGACACTGTAGCGTGCAGGCATCGCGTCCTTCGGTCCGATCGACCTGAACCGAGCGAGCGCCACGTACGGCTACATCACGAACACGCCCAAGCCCGAGTGGGGCAACACCGAGGTCGTCGGCGTGTTCGAGCGCGCGTTCCCAGGCGTGCCGGTGGGCTTTGAGACCGACGTGAACGCCCCAGCGCTGTACGAAGTCGCCCACGGCGGCCACGGCGCGATCGGGAGCGCGTGTTACATCACCGTCGGCACGGGCGTCGGCATTGGCGTCGCCCTTGGCGGCCAAGCCGTGCACGGCTTCATGCACCCGGAAGGTGGCCACATGTTTGTGCCGCTCGCAGCGGCCGACGTCGCGGCCGGTTTTAACGGAGCGTGTCCGTTCCACGGCTCGTGCGTCGAAGGCATGGTGAGCTCGCCTGCGATCGCTGCGCGCACGGGCGTCGACCGCCGGGACGTCCACACGCTCGCAGACGAGAACCCCGTGTGGGACGCACTCGCGCACTACTTGGCGTATGCGTGCGTGAACCTGACGCTCACGGTGTCGCCGGAAGTGATTGTGATTGGCGGCGGCATCGCCAAGCGCGAGAAGCTCTTTGCGCTCGTGCGCGCCAAGTTCGAAGCCGCTATGAACCACTACGTCACGTACCCGCCGGTCGAGCAGTACATTCGCCCGTCGTTCCACCCGGACATTGGGCTCGTGAGCTCGCTCGAGCTGGCGCGTCTCACGCTGCTGAAGCACTGAGGGAGTGAGGAAAAGGGCGATGCTTACGAGAGAGAGACAACGGGACGTAGACATGGACACAGAAGGAAGGGGGTTGGAAACAGACGCATCTTCTCTCTAATAAACGGCAGTAGAACTCCAGTCGAAGGCACCCTGGTGCCCTCCTCCTGGACGTCCCCAGTCTTCTCGGTCGTGATCTGTCGTAACGACACGCGTCGTTTCGTTTCGGAGACTCCAGGCCCCGAGTCCACAGCCTGCATTTCATGGCGACTGGGACTGACGCCGACACGATGGCGACGCATGCGACACCGTTCCCACTGCACTGGACACGCATGTTCCCGTCTGCGTCCGCCACGTCCGCAGCGGCGCACCCGCGGCTCGGGGTCGACTTTGTCCAAGCAAGTGCCTCGGAAGTGGCGCTTCCGCTCACACCCACTGTCGCCCACGCCAGTGCCGCCGACAGGGCGGAGGTCGTCGTAATCCGACAGGACTTGAGCAAGTTCGGCATTGCGGGTGTCGTCTGGGACTGCGTGCGTGGGTGCTAAGAGACAGACGACCCTGTGGCTCTGCCTACTATCTGTGTGGTACTGATGTCGCTCACCTGATTGACCATTGTCCTCATGGGCCCCGCCAGGCACGCGTGCTCGTCGCCTTCATACAGCACCACCAACCGTCGCTGCTATCGCACAAGCGTGTCGTTGAGCTCGGCGCAGGCACAGGCGCCGTGGGGTTGGCTCTCGCGCTGTCGGTCGACGGCGGACTGGCGTCGCTCGTGCTGACGGATCTCGAAGCCGTGGTGGCGCTCACTACCGACAACGTCCGCTCCACTGCCTGTCGCCACGCCAGACTGCGTGAGCTGTTGGCGCGAGACGCGCTCACGACAGTGTCGTTCAGCTGGGGCGACACGCTCCCCAAATGCGTCGCCTACATGAACGCCAACGTGGTGCTCTGCTCCGACTGCCTGTACGAGCCGACAGAGTACGCGAACCTGCTCACGTCGCTACTCGCACTCACAGACCGCCAGGCAGCCGACAGGAGCCACCCGCCTGTCGTTCTCATCGCCTACAAGCAGCGGCTCCCACTGTACGTGCTCGTATAGCGCACCAGTCGCTTTGTTACGTGGTGGTCGATGGACTCACTCTGCGATCGCAGGCGCGAGCGCGCGTTCTTCGAGTCCGCCGCTGCGTTCTTCGCCATTGCGGTCGCCCGAGCCGACAGCGCAGCGTGCGGCGCTGCGAGTCGAGACGACGTCTTTGTCTGCCAGCTCACGCGGTCGTCGTGAGAGTGGGGACGCGACCGTGTGATCGCAGGGACGGACAAGTAATCAACCAAACGCGCGTTCTCTGTGTTGTGTGTGGCTCGTCACTTGGCGACGACACCGACAGGACCGTCGTCTCGACCGGCCTGGCCGCACACTTTCCACTTGGTACCTACCACTCACAGCTTCAAGAAGCTCACGACCTCCTTGTCGAAACACGACTTGAGCAGACTGTCGCCGTTGATGATCTTTGTCGTCGCCACGATAATGTCGAACGGACCTGTCCCCACACATCCACACAAACAAACACACACACGTCCGCGAGTCGTCAGTAACGACGGCCGACACGCTTGAAACAAGAGAGAACGGGTCCAAGACCACGCAAGCGAGCGAATGAGCGCACGCACACTCGGGCTGGCGGGAGATGTGGCGCAGCGCTGCGATCTCCATGTACGTCACGCCGCCGAGGTAGTACACAAGCATGACCTTGCGCTCTTCGCCCCCAAAGCTGTCGAGCTTGGACGCCGCGGCCGCCGCCGCCGGGCCGACAGCCGACGCGTCGTCCAGTCCTGCACTCGCCGACGCACTCGTCTGCGTGAGCTCTGCCGACGGACCCGGGAGCTGACGCAGCGCCTCTTGGACCGCTGCCCAGCCGCGTGGTTTGGTCGCAAACTCCACGAGCCGCGCAGAGAGCGGCGCGTAGCCGGGGGCGTGGCCCTGGCTCACGTACGCCATGTCCCGAGGGTTGCGCGGGTCCACTTCGTCCGTCCCAACGAGCCGGAACGCTTTGCGTGCGACCGAGAAGCTGCTCGCTTCCGTCCAGAGCGTGTCGCGTCGACGGAGAAAGCCCGCTTTCTCGAGACTGCTGAGCGCGAGCACGACTTCAAAGCCGTACGTCTGCACGAGCTCCCGGCGGAGGTGATCGTAGTTCTTCGCTTTGATCCCACCGCTCGTGACCGACTGGAGACAGAGCTGACGGAGGACGCTCAAGAGCGGTTCTTGGAAGCCCACGCGCTCTTCGAGCTGCTCAAAGACCGTCTCACCCATGAGCATCGCGTGCTCCGCGACCTTGAGGTCCCGGAACGCTTTGTGGTCCGTCGTCTTCTTCACAAGCTCTGCGAGGTTGATGTGCTGCATGAGCGACTGGTAGTTCTGCTTGAGCCCGGGAATGCGCTTGACAAACTCCCGGATCTCACTGATCGACGCGTCCCGGTTCTTCCGGAACTCGTCGTACCGCGCGCGAATGTCGTGCGCCTGTTGCTGGAGGTTCATTCCCAGTCGTTCGACGTGGTAGTCGCGCACTTCCGCGTACAGTTTGTCGTTCGAGTTGAGCGGAATCGCGACCTTCTTGTCTGCTTGGGAAGAGCTGTTACCACTCGGACTCCCGTCTTCTTCTGCGACGAGCTCGGCGTCGACCGTGACAAAGCCGTTTGTGATCCCCACGAGCTCGTCCAAGAGCCCTTCGTACGTCAGTGGCGTGCACATGGGCGTCGCGAGGTCGACTGTCCGGTCGAGCAGCACGAGCGTGTCGATCTCCGGGTCCAGCACGCCAATCGGGTTCCCTGCGACCTCTTGTTCGCGCTTAAAGTGCGCCATCTTGTCCCACACGATCTTCGCCATCGCGCCCTTGTACTTGACCCGCGGGATCATGCCAAAGATCGTCTGGAGCTTCACAATCGACGCTGCGACTGTGTGCAGGAGCGTCTTGTCGTCCTCAATGAAGAGCTCTTTGAAGCCCGCGTCGAGCTCGAGCGTGAGCACGTCATCGTCGAGCGGGATGAGGTCGAGACGGTACTCGCCGATGCTCAAGCTCCCAAACACGCCTTCTTTCTTGAGGATCTCGTCGCACACGAGCGTCCGGCGGCTCACAAAGTAGAGGTGGAACCGCTTCCGCGCACTCCCGTCACTAAGGCCGACGCCGCCGCCGCTGCTCCCGAGTTCGCGCACGTACTTGGCGACGTATCGCATCGACCGCATGGACGGACGGACGAGGAAGAGCACGCACTCACAGCTTGTTTTGAGCGTCTTCCCGAAAGGAGACACGTCGCGCACGCCGTGGTCTTTCAGCACGGCGGTGCCGTCGACGAGCACGTGGCTCAGTGGGCCCTGGAGCGCGGGGTCGAGCACGAAGCAAATGTCTTTCCCAATGCCGTCCATGATCGCAAAGAGCTCGCGCCGCGAGTCCTCGCGCAGGACCGCGAGGTTCAGCACGCCGTTCTCAAGTGTCGATGCTTTCGACATACTGGGGGGAGCTGTGGTGACAAGGAAGGACCACGACGGGAGCTCCGTCACGGCCGCCGCGAGGTCTCGGGTGTCGCGACTTGAAATGAGATGAGGGGCTTGTTCGCGCGGATTCGAACTTAGAAGGAGATACTGTCCGCCTAAATCCGAATCATCACGCCATTTCAACAACTTTGCCAATCAAAAACGTTTGATTGACAAGAGCTCACTCATGCTGCGTGGCGTGGCCGTGAAGGCGGCGGCGCATCTGCGCGCGCCGTCGCGGCTCTTGCAGCGGTCGAGTCACACGGACGCAGCGGTGCTGACGCGCGAGTACATCTACGGCGCACTGTACGCCCGCGAGAGCGGCTACTTCGCCACGCGCCACGTGCTGCACGCGCCGCCCGCGCCGATCGCCTTCGCTGACCTCTGGGGCGAGCGCGAATACCGAGCGCGCGTAGCAGAGCTCTACCGCACAGACGCCGAGGCGTGGCTCACGCCGGTCGAGGTCTTTGCGCCGCACTACTCGCGCGCACTGGCGCGCTACATGCTCAGCTCGCCCTTCTGTCCGCCCGCTGGTCGCTTCGCAGTCTACGAGATTGGCGGCGGAGCCGGCACGAATGCGCTGCACATCCTCGACTACCTCAAGGTGCGTATGGCTTGTGTTGAGGGCACTGGGTCTCTGGAGAGAGGGCTGAGTGACTTAATGACTGAATGGCTGGTAGGAACACGCCCTGGACATCTACGCGCGCACCAAGTACACGCTGATCGAGATCAGCCCCGTGATGGCCGAGCGGCAGCGTGCGCGCGTCGTGACCGCCCACCCGCAGCAGTGCGAAGTGCTCAACACGGACATCCTGACGTTCGCCGACACGCACGCACCCGTGCCGGAGCAGTGCTTCTTTGTCGCCATGGAAGTGCTGGACAACCTCCCACACGACAAAGTCGCGCTCGTGAACGGCAAGTGGTACGAAGCGATCGTGCGCATGAGCGATGGGAGTGATGGTGCGGAGCTCCAGCTGGTCGAGGACCTCCGGCCAGTCGAGGACATGCTGATCCGCCAGACGATGCGGCTTTTTGGGTGCGAACTGCCACTGCGCGTCCAGTACCGACTGAACTCGACCTTTGCTCGCCGTGTGCGCCAGTGGGTCGGCAAGGACGAGACGGAGCTGAGCGCCGCGTTCGTCCCGACGGGCGCCATGCAGCTGCTCCACACGCTCCGCGCGTCGTTCCCGCGCCACCACCTCATTGCCGCCGACTTTGACGCGCTCCCAGCACCGACGCTCGCGCCGTCGTCGCCCATGACTGCGCTCCACCACCCGCTCAGCCCCACGGCGACGTCGGCCGGCACGCTGTGTGCAGCGAACGCGCCTCTCGTGGCGTCCAAGAGTGCTGGTACGTCGCTGCGTGTCCAGTGGTGATGGAGGGAGTGGGAGAGAGGGAGGGACTGACTGACTTGACGCTTCGTAGGCGGCACCCAGGACCACGACACGTACTTAGTCGAAGGCGGCGTCGCCGACATCTTCTTTGCGACGGACTTTGCGAAGCTCAAGAAGGCGTACTGCAACTCGCTCCAGCGCCCGCCAGACGAGGTGCGAGTGGGTTCTGGAGGTAGTAGTAAGGGTGGTGGGTGGGTCGTCCTGGCGTCCTCACGTCCGTCTCACTCCCACCTCTCGAGTGCTCAGGTGTCGGTCGTCAAGTCGGCCGCGTTCTTAAAGGAGTTTGCCGACACGGAGCGCACCAAGACGATGACAGGGTGCGTCGCCAGCTCTCTCGTCTCTCTCGCTCGTTCACTTGAAACGCGTTCCTGAACACCCGTGTCCGTCTCTTCTGCTGGTCTCTCTCTCTCTTCCTCTTCAGGTACAACCCACTGCTCCAGGACTACTCGAACACGAGCTTCCTGCTGTCGTAGGTCGTAGGACCATCGAGGTCGACCCGAGCGCACAATAGACGAGCGAACGAACGATCAACCGATCGCCTCAGTGGACTTGCTGGTGGCGTCTCTAGCGAGTGTATTCGACGGCACCTTGTCCTGTTCGTTCGCTAGCTCTCGCTCCGTTCGGTCGCCTCAGTACGGGGCGACACGAGGCGGGCGGAGCACAAGCGCGTAGGTGTTGCTCGAGAGTTTGCCCGTCTCCAGAGCGCGTCGGGCCTCGTGCGCACACGTCGCACAGAGAACGTACGTCGTGCCTGGGAGGTCCCGGGACGCCGGGCCGAGCATCACGGCCTCTCTCGGCACGTGCTCCTGTCACGTTGTCCAAGCACAAACGAGAGAAGTCTCAGTGACACTCGAAGGAGCTGTCGACCAGCGACACGACAGGGTACTCACACACAGACACCGACAGCCACGCACAGGTCGTACCCGACAGTACGACGACACGCAGAAGCGACAGGCGTACTTGGCAGGCTGGCCGCAGAGCTGGCACCGATGGCGCGGACAGTTCCACACGGCGAGGCTCTCGGGCACTGCGTACCCCAAGCACTCTGTGGCCCAGACACCACGACACCAAGAGCTGAGTCGGGCGACCAATCACCACCTTTCAGGACGTCGACGCACCTTCGTGGTACACTTTCGGGCACCGCCGGGCGTCGGGCGAGCCAGCGTGCCAGTCGCACTCAAGGAGCACGCCGCCATCGCGACAGAGGAAGCAAAAGTCCTCGGACGCTTCCTGGAGCCCGTTCGCGGCCGAGAGCGTCTCGCGGTCCACGACACACTGGAAGTACGTGAGCGCGTCGACGCGAGCGGCGGGAACTGGCGACCATGGCGTCGCCTGCCGTATAGCGACAGTAGCGACTGGGTGGCGCTTGTTCTGGCTCGCGTTCGTCGCCTTCTGTGGTTTCCGCGGCCTGGGTGGGCGGCTCAGAGTCGAGAGCTTGGCCTTCTTGGCGCGCTTGAGCGCTTCGAGCCGCCGTCGCTTCTGTGGCAGCGCCACCACGCTGCTGGTTCTCGTAATGGCGGTGGTAGGGATGGGGGTACTAGTGTTGCGTTCGGCTGTGGCGACGTGGACGCCCGAGTCGTCGCTCTCACTCACGCTGCTCGCGTCCAGTGCGTCGTCTTGGACGCGTCGGTGATTGTTGTCATGGTCGTGGCTCGCAGCGGAGCTGGAGGGCGACGGCGCCACAGGCGTTGGCTCCGCTGGTGCCAGCGTACGTATGGCCAGTCGTGTCAGTCAGCCCCACCCATCCACCCAATCTATAGACACACACACTCACGTCTGACGGCTGAGAGGACGACGTCGCCTGTGAAGTTGGAGCAGCGGATCGTGAGCTCTCCCGTCGCGGAGAACGCGAGCTGCGCGCCACGAGAGGGCGCAATGGCCACCTGGACGCCTGCGCATCCCAAGCCCACCAGCAGCATCAGTGGAACAGTGAATAACGAGGCAGGCAGGCAGGCAGACGCCACGAAGGCAACAGCAGCAGCACCTTCGAACGACAGGAGTGGCATCTTTTGGGTCTTGTTGACTTTTGGCAATCAAAAAGTGTGGTGCAACTTTGTTCCTACTGTCGTTATCCGACAAAGTACGATCGGCAACAATGTAGCTGCTCGCTTTGTCACTTGGGTGGCTTTGTCTTTGCGAGCTTGGCCGGCAGCTTCGCCAGCATTGCGTGCGTCTTGGCCGAGAGCTTTCCGCCTTCGAGAGCTCGCTGCGCGTGCTGCTCGCAGCTGCTGCAGATCACGTACGTGGACTCGGGAATGTCTCGGAGCGCTGGGCCGATCTTCGTCACGTCCTCTGGGACGTGAACCTGCAGCGAGTCCAGTTAGATACGAGACTGTCGTACTTACCGTATACAGTACAGTAACTATCGAACGAGCGCACGCACCGAACAGTACGACGTGACGCAGAAGCGACAGGAATACAGCGCAATGATCCCACACGCCTGGCAGCGGTGACGCGGACACTTCCACTCAAAGTCCTCGGGGACTTTGTACCCCAGACAGTCTGTGGGGACAACCACACACACGTGATGAGAGACCTAGGCCCTCCCTGGACAGACAACCACACACACTCTCTCGTACCTTCGTGGTAGACCTTGGGACACCGTGCGTAGCTGAATTCCGTGCCGGGCCAGTCGCACTCAATGAGCTCTCCGCCGTCTTTGCAGCAGAAGCACACGTCCTCCGACTCGTCCCCGCCCGGTGTCTTGGCGAACTCGCGCTGGATGAGAAACTGAAAGTAGTTGGCCGCGTAGTCGACGGGTGCCATCGGGTCTAGTGCTCTCGCTGCTGGTACGACCACGTCCTTTGGCTTTGAATGCGGCACACGACGGGTGGAGGTGGGGGTAGACGTCGACCCGACAGCGGACGCCGTCAGCTTCAGTGTCGGCTTTGGTGCTGGCGGAACAGAAGAGGAGGAGGAAGACGAGGTCCTGGGAGTCGCGTCGTCCGCCTGTCGCTTCCGCTTCCGCTTCGCGGGTTCGTCGCCGCTCATCCGTTCGCTCGGCCGCTCTCGTGGCGTCTCCGTACTCGGGACTGGAGCGGCACTGGCTGCAGTGGGGCCATTCTCCGACTCGGAGCTGCTGTAGTTGGTGCAGTTCGGACACTTCCACTGCTTCGTTCGCCACACTGTCGACGTCTACGCATACAAACTCACAGTGTGAGGCGACTGACTACGCAGTCCCAACACCACGGTCAACGACACGTACGTACCCGCGCTTTCCCCACGAGCCGGTGGAGACAGGGCGTGCAGTAGATGCGCGGACAGACTGGCGTCGCACACGGCTTGAGCGCGTGGGCAAACGCCGTCGCAGGCTCTGCACAGAGTCCACAGACCGCCTCCGTTTCGCCAGCTTCGGTCGCCAGCCGCGCTTGGCTCTGCACGCGCCGCTGCAGCAGTTGCTGGAGACACACTTTGCACACGTGACACGGGCGACCGCGTGCGTCCTAACAAGCAGAGGATACCGGTAAAATACCGGTGCAATACCGGTCAGCAAAGACCCACCGCCTCCACTGCTAGACTCTCTCTCTCTCCTTGACTATAGACGCACCTGCAGCACGAACGGGTGGAGCGCAAGCGACTGGCCGCTCGGCACCTTGCCGGCACACAAGATGCACGCTGGAGCCGTCGTCACAGCAGCCGCCAGAGTCCCCACTACGGCATCGTCTGCTGGTCGGGGCTTTGCTTTCGTGATCGCGACCTTCGCATCCACGAGCGCGTCACTACGCGGCAGTGGCTTGGCGCCAACCGCAGCCACTGGCGGCCCACTCGACAGCGACGGCCGGCTGCGCTGCACAGACCGCGCAGCTGCCGCTCCCGGCATCCCTCCTCCACTCCCTTGGGTCCGCGACAGCGGCTTCTTCTTCAGTGTTAGCGCTGGCGTCGGCTTCCCGCGGTCACGCTGACGCTCCTGTTCGATCTCGAGCTCGAGCAGCACCGAGCTCTCGAGCAGCGCGAGCTGCTGCGCGCGTAGGAACGCACAGACCGCACGCTCAAAGAGGTCGAACTCGACACTCGAGCGGAACTGGAAGCAGTAGCAGCTGCGCGTCGGCGCTGTCGCTGCTGATGATGATGCGTTTGCCACCCAGAGCGCTGAGCGCGTCTCGCGCTGCAGCATCGCTGTGCTGCAGCCGGTGAGCTGCAGCAGCCGCGCGGTCACGCGGTCCGAGATCGCGAGGATCTGCGACGTGCGCGCAGAGAGCGCATTTGCACCGCCCGTGGCCGCGCTCGGCGGGGGCAGCGCCATCTCTGCGTCGGGCGCCACGACGTAGAAAGCAGAGGCGGCTGTCGTCTCGTCGCTCTCGGCGAGCCGCAGCAGCACGCCGCGGAAGCCGAGCGTCGCGCCGCAGCCACTGCTGCTACTGTGAGACTCTCGAGCCATCACGTGGAGTCAAATTTGGAAGTGGCGCGTAGCGTGAAGCTTGCAAGAAGTTGCACATGTATCACTGCTGTGCAAGCTAGGTATTGTGGTTTAAGAAATTTCGGAAATACCGGGAAGTACGCGCCAAAACCCAGGCGAAAATGTCAAAAAGTGTCATGTCCAATCAAAATCCAAGTAAATACAATATCTTTCAAGTCCTGGTGTGGACCACATGCACAGATCTTCAACTTCCGTTCTCGCCAGAATGACGCTTCAAGATCATTGGCGTACTGTATGTGCCACTAAGTACACTTGAAAGAGGTCTATAGACGTCGTCCACACTGCACAACAATATGATGCATCTCACATGGCGGACAAGAAGAGGGAGAAGGGAGTGGCAGGTGGCAGTCGGAACTGAATGAATCCCCACGCTCCAATCTCCAAATCCTGATGCACGTCAAGACGCGGCCTCCAGGCCGTCGGCGTCTCGTGGGAACCGCCGCTCGCTCGCGACAGGTCCGCACGGTCCCTTAACGCCCCTCAACGCCTGCCCTCTCCTCGCATTGGCAACGCAGTGATTGCTCTGCCAAGCGCGACTCTCGTCATTCGCAAAAGAGATCCCACTTCCCCACATCCTCAGCTTCGTCGCCCTTCCTCCCAGCACATCGTCGACAGAACCACCTCAGCAAGATGGTCGTGCACGCAGTTCAAGCCGAACAGCAGTCGACTGAGCTCACTGCCGCGGTGAGCACTGATGGCGAGCGATCGCTCATCGCTCAGGACATCGTGGCCACTGAGATCGCGAGACAGCAAGCAGAACAAGAGGCACTGCTGAAGAAGCTTGGGGGCGAGAACCTCGGTGCCGCGCGCGCGCTCGAGACTGGCGCTAGTCCGCATGCGAGCGAGACAAAGCGTGACAGCTACGTGACGACGGCACCAGCGTACCCTGCGAGTACAACGGCTCGACCCACCTACAAGCCGACGACTTCCCCTTACGACTCGAAGCAGGACTACAATCCTGTAAATGAGAAATACGGCAACGACGACAAGAACAAAAAGGACGACAACGACAACGGCAACAAGTACGGTTTGTCCAAGACAAAGTACGGCAAGTACGACAACGGTGACAACGACGGCAAGTACGGTTCGCCGAAGACCAAGTACGGCAAGAATGATTACGACGATAAATACGGATTGTCCAAGACTAAGTACGGCAAGGATGACAACGAGAACTACAAGTACGATTTGTCCAAGACAAAGTATGACAAGGACGGCAACGACAACAAGGATGGTGAGAAAGGTAAGTACGGGCTGTCGTACTGGTACGACAAGAAACGAGTCGGTAACAAGTCGCCGTACTCCTCAGACACGCAAGTCGACAAGTCGGCGTACGAGAACGACCAGTCGACCAAGTCTCCTTACGACACCGTGAAGCAAAACACGCACGAGAGTGGCGACAAGGACGACAGGAACGTCTACAGCACGAAGGAGCCTGTCAAGGGCACGAAAGGCGAGTACGACGGCAACGAACCTGTCAAGTTCAAGCCTGCACCCGAGTCTCCATACACCACCAGCGGTGATTTGGCCCCGACTCCTTCGCACTCGAGCGCTTACGCTGCAGTCGCGTTGGAAGCCACGACCGCGACTCGCTTCCGAGCCCCAGACACGCGCGTCGAGTCGGTTCAGCACGAAGACGCACTGCCGCACATGATGTTTGGCGGCGCGTTCCTGCTCGTAGCGGCAGTGCTGCTGACGGTGATGACGAAGCGCTCGCGACGCACGCGCTCGAGCCCCAGCGTTGCAAACGACGACGCCTACGCTTACCTCCTGCACGAGTAACTCGGAGAGGCAGTCAACTGGTGCTCTCTGTGGGGAGCTAGCTTGTGGGTGTGTCGCCATTCCGTTCCTGCCTCGAATCCCACGTGTATCTACTTCCAGTCTCTAAGAATTTCGTGTTATGAGCGAGTGTGCGTCTCTTGTTGGCTTTAGGTGTCGTTGCTGACGTCCCGAGTGAAACCACAACCTGAGGACCACCGTATTTAGGTTGACTGGAACGAAAGACGCCAAGAGGAGGGCTTGTAAGCTCACGTGATTCACTTCAGGCGGAGCTGCTGGTTAGACTTGGGCTACGATGAGCATGATCGAGGCGCTGCAGTACCTCTCTCGGAGCGACAGCGACGGGGAGGAAGACGACACTGCCGACAGACGACCGACGCCACTGGACCCCGAGTACTGGCGTGGCATCACGCACTCGTACGAGACTGTTGCGCCGCACGCAGTCGCTGTCCCGCAGTATGACGCTGGGTTCGGGTACCCTGCCCCGTTCCACGCCGGTGCAGAGCACCCGCAGATGTACTCACGGCCACAGACAGCGCCAGCGTACGTGAACGGAGCAGCATACAGCAATGGATCGCTCGTGCCGTCGCCAATCAGCTTCAGCGCTGGCGAACGACAGCTACCGATCAGTCCCATGGCGCACAGCTACAGAGTGCCAGTGTACAGCGACAACCCAATGGCGCGGTCGTATGCAGGCGGCTTCAACGCTCTCGACGGGCTCCGACACGACAGCCAACAAGGATACCGGCCGGATGGAGGCTACCCCTACATGGGTAGTGTTGGGGAGTCGCCCGTGAGTCCGCAATCCCTGCGAGCAGAGCTCCGGACCGCGTTTGTTCGCGCTCGGGCGTACCTCGACCTCGTGCCTTTCTTCCAGAGCCGCGACCACGCCTACTCGGGCGGCATCTCGCTCCACACGCTCCAGGAAGCGCTGTTGCGAATGGGCGTCACGCTCGCGACGCCAGTGGCGCACAGTGTCGGACAGCTTTTCGGGATCCCAGGGTCCGGGCTGGTTGACTACATCGCGTTCAGTCGGTTCCTCGAGCTCGACAGTCACGAGATGTACGTCGCTTGCGCTACTGTTGTGTCGTCGTGCGTGGCGTCGATGCGCATCGACACAAGGGGGACTCACGCTAACGCCCCGTTGTCTGGCTTCACGCGACAGTGAGAACATGAAGCTGGCGGTGTCCGCGCGACGGAGCGTGCTCCTCAGCAGCGGCGTCGACCTCGCGTCCATGTTCGCGCAAAGCGACCCGCATCGTGTCGGCTTTGTGCCGCGAACTGCGTTTGCTGCTGTCTTGCGGGACTGCGGCGTCCCGATCGCCGACACGACGCTCCACTTCCTTGTCGTCTTGCTCTCGTTGCCGACAGACACGACTATGGTGTCGTACGCTCGCTTCCTCGACATGACTGGCGGCGACGCAGGCTCTAATAGCTGGACAGCGACAGCACGAAGTCACTCTTCACCGCATTCGTGGCAGGAGAGCCGGTGAGTAGCCACTCTTAATGCTCTCTGTCGGCCGCTTCGTCCTCGTCATGCTTTCTTCTCAACGATATGCTGTATACAACAGAGGCGGGCTCGTCGGACCCGAGTTCGCGCGTCTGTACGAGCCTCCGATGGCGCTTCCGACTGCGAATCGAAGGGGCAGCTTTGTCGATCTTGCCGCCAGCTCCGACAGCTTTGGTGCTGCTGCTGCTCCGTCGCGCCATGGGTGGGTCTGTCGCGTGTGCTCGCACCAGCAGATCGAAGACTGGGCGACCCACTGCGAGATTTGCGACACGTCCAAGCCGCGGCCAGGCAAGCATGACACGGGCTTCGTCAAGTGCTCCCACTGTAAGTTCGACAACAACTACGACCGGCGGGAGTGCGAAATGTGCGGCCGAGCGCTGAGTGTCGACAGCAAGAAGCCCGGCAAGTCTTCGAAGAAGCACAAGCGTAAACCCAAGCGATCGTCGTCCAGCTCGTCGTCATCCAGTTCGTCGCCGTCCTCCTCCTCCAGCTCGTCGTCGCCGGACACGTCGGGCAAAAGCCGACGGTCCGCGCGAAGCAGCAGACGACAGGCGGACAAGAAGCGATCAAAGTCGTCGAGTCGCAGTCGAACGAAAGTGGTCAAGAAGAACCGCTTCGAGCGTGGGGAAGAGGTCCAAGCGATCCCGCTCGGAGAACGCAACTACCACGTCGGCGTCATCGCACGCGTCCGCTCGGACGACACGTACGACATTGAGTTCGACAGCGGGCAGTACGAGAAACACGTCGACGACAGCAGCATCCTCGAGATCTCCCGTGCGCAGGTCGTCAAAGCCGAGGAGCTTGAGGAGAAACCGAGTGCGACGACCGCTGCGTCGTCTAGCGCCGATACGGAAGCCCGATTCGACACTGGCGACCGCATTGAGGCGAGGTTCCAGAGCGGCGAACGCTTCTTCGCTGGGACGGTCACGAAATGTCGCACGGATGGGTCGTACGACATTGAGTACGATGACAGCGAAGTGGAGCTGCAAGTGCGGGCAAAGAACATCCGACCGCTCAAGACAGCGAGCCCAAAGAAACCAGCGATTCGAGTGTCAAAGAGCACCAAGCCGGTCAACGACAGTGAGAGCTCGTCGCCCGAGGCTGCGTTTGTGAAAGGACAGCGCGTTGAGTTCAAGACGACAGCAAGTGCCGACTACGTCAACGGGAAAGTCTTTCGCGCTCACCTCGATGGAACCTGTGACGTCGAGCTCGACAGTGGCGACTTGGAGAAGCACGTACCGAACAGCAACATCCGACTCCGAACGAGCAAGTCGCCTGTGAAGACCAAGCCCACTGTGATGACGAGTGACGACGAACCCATTCGCCCGAAGCGGCCGGTCAGCGGGTTGAAGAAACCGGTTGTGGACTCATCCAGCGAGGACTCGTGCGTTGTCGCCGTGAAGAAGTACAAAGAAGGCGACCAGATCGAAGCGAAGCACAAGGAGAAAGACAAGTTCCTCCCTGGAACGATCACTCGCTGTCGCCTCAACGGCTCGTACGATGTCGGGTACGACGATGGCGACAAAGAGAACGCTGTGCACGCCCGTCTCATTCAGCCACGGCAGCAGACGTCGACGTCGCCAAAGAAAACGACGACGGTTGTCGACAGCAGCGAAGACGAACGAAAGACAAAGTTTGCGACAGGACAGAAGGTCGAGGCGCAGTACAAGGGGAAGTCCAAGTTCTACCCGGGTGTCATCACTCGCTGCCGTCTCAACGGGACGTACGACATCGACTACGACGATGGTGAGAAGGAGACGGGTGTGGCAGCTGAGCTCATCCGGTCCA
>JAASGD010000465.1:0-22100 GCA_023334115.1 Globisporangium megalacanthum
CGTATGCGTAGTTCTATTGCCTTTTAAAGCCGATTAGGTTGAACAACGCTTCTTTATGCATTTTACCTTCTTCTAATGATAGCCTTATCAATCCGTACATGTCTGGTGGAACCTTGATAAAAAGAGTACTATTTATTTATGATGACTTTCATAACCAATTTTAAAACTGTCAAAACTAGTGTTTACTAATGAGAATGGTGCCTGTAAATGTAAATTGTAATAAATTATTAATAGATATTTATTGTACTGTACATTGTATAGTATACATACTGTAATAATTTGTACGATGTCAATATAATTTGTCGATATAGTGCAAGTACACAGGTAAAATTTTGAAAACGAGTTTCTAAACCACTTTTTTGAGCAAAAAGAGTCACGAGCCAAGCACTCCACTTGCATTCCGCGATCCGTTCTGCCTCATGCCCTCGCTGAACGCGCCACACGAGGTTGCTGCTGCAGCCTTCACTGCTGCTAGCGTGTCTGGCGCAATCGCCAGCGCGATGAGGAGCGCTCCTTGCTCAGCATGGCTTGTGAGGCAACCTCACAACTTGTCCAGCTGACCCCAGAAACTTAACCCACAAAATGTACCCAAACATCATCTCCAGCGAGAACGTGAGACCACCTCCGCCAAATCAAGTTCCGCTCACTCCGACTCAAGTCTCTCATCATCAACGACTCACTGCAATGGCGCTGGCGACCACCCTGGACCCCATGACGCCTGTAGTCCCGCTCGCGTCCGTGGAGTTCGTGTGCCGCCACATGTGCGCGGACTTGCTGGGCATGACGGACACTCTCCAGCTCATCAGCGACTTCGCCGACTACTCATGCGCGCCATTCTGGACCGTACCGCGTGCGTGCGAGCAGCGTCAATTGCGACTCGCGAAGCGGCTGCTCGCGCGTGAGACGGCGTCTGCCATCTTTGTCGACCCGTTCTACCGCATGTCCCTGTTCAACGAGGCGCTCGCGTTCGCGGTGGATGCAGTCGCGGACGTGGACGGCCCGAGCGACGAGGGCATGGCACTTGTCCGCTGGCTATGCGATGACTACTGTCCTCAGGGTTACGTGACGACGGCGCTGGAGCGGGCTGCGGAACAGGGCAAACTCAAGCTGATCGAGTGGCTTGTCGACCAGCACGAGGGGACGGTGATCTGGACGGACGCGTGTGCGAATTCTGCGGCGAGTGGTGGACATCTGTCGGTGCTCGAGTGGTTTTTGGCCCGCGACGTGCTGAGCAGCGAGTGGTTAGGAACGCCGCTCCCGGAGGCGTGTGGTGGCGGCCACAGGAAGGTCGCCGAGTGGTTGTTGGCGCACGGGGCCGAAAGGTTCACGGAGTCGCTCATCAGAGCGATCGCATTCGGCCACATCGCTATCGCAAAGAAGCTCGTTGAACACTTCGGAACGAACTACATGTCCTCGATGCCGGCGATGCGTACTGCGGCGGCAAAGAACCACCTCGATGTGCTCGAGTGGCTCCATGAGCTGGTGCCAGATACGCTGGAATCGGACTCGATCATGGAAGTGGCCGCCGCGAACGGACATTTGGAGGCGCTCATCTGGCTTCACAAGAACCGGACCGATGGCTGCTCAACAAACGCGATGGACAGTGCGGCGGGAGGAGGCCACCTTGAAGTCGTCAAGTGGCTGCACGAGAACCGCCAAGAAGGTTGCACGACAAGTGCGATGGACGGCGCAGCGGCGAACGGCCACCTCGAAGTCGTCAAGTGGTTGGTTGAGAACCGCTCAGAAGGCTGTACGAAGAACGCAATGGACAGCGCAGCAGCGAACGGCCACTTGGAGATTGTCAAGTTTTTCACGAGAATCGCACGGGAGGCTGCACGACGGACGCAATGGACGACGCGGCATCGAACGGCCACCTCGAAGTCGTCCAGTGGCTGCACGCAAACATGAACAGAGGTTGCACTGCGAACGCACCAGTACTCGCCGCGAAGGGTGGGCATCTCGACGTGCTCAAGTGGCTGCACGCGAACATGATCGAGTTGGAGTGGTCGTCGTCCGTCATGGTCGCTGCGAGTACGTTGCCGGTACTCGAGTGGCTGCACGCCAACCATATTGAGAGGTGCACAACAGCCACTGTCGACCAGGCTGTCGGGGACGGCGACTTTGACAGCGTGCTGTTCCTGCGGAAGCATTATCCAAGCATCCAGTGCAGCGCTGAAGCTGCCGGCTCTGCACTCACGCGTGGCCATGTCGAGATGTTCCTATGGCTGTGCGTGGACTGTCCGGATCAAGTCGACCTGGAGCGTCTTCTCCCGTATCGAACGCATCATGTGTGGGCGCAAATCCTCGACATTGTTGCCCCACCATGTTAGGTCGTTCTAGAGCAGCATGGCATGAACGACATCGATGGGTGTGAAAAAGCGGGTCAAACTAATGAGTTGGTTGCAGCTGAGGGTGAGGAAGCAAACTCCAGTGGAGGGAGGCATCAATTGAGGTCCCGCTAGAGCAACTGACGCATGACGAGCAGATTTGGAGCAGCCCACCGACGCAGCGTGCGAGCAACCGATAGCCATGGTGGATGTGCATGACGCGAGCGTGGCGTAGGAGTAGAGTGCAAACATGTCGCCAAGTGTCCACCATTTCAAGTTCCGTCAGAGAACTGTTGTTACTACAGACAAACCATGCATGGCTGGCTGGTGCTTGGCACCGCTCGCCGCGGTATTCGCGCACGCGTCGGTCCAGATCACCAATCCGTGACGGTCGACGAGCCGCTCGATCAGCATGAGCTTGCCCTGTCCTGCAACCCACTTCGGCGTCTTCATCACGTAACCCTGAGGTCAATAGTTGAGTGGCGAGAGTAAGTATGAAGGGAACTCGATTCATTGTCCAGCGGAAGCTGATGCATTTGTGGGTGAAGTTTCTTTGGCTAACTTGGTGGGGTGACGGCCACGATCGAAGTCGACGGGTTCTCTCCTTCCAGTTCGTCTCGCTTTTCAGGTTCCGCAATGACGGTCGGTGCAGGTGTCGACGCTCGAGGTCCCCTGCGTAGCAAACCTTTCATTGCGGACGACGCCGATGCGACCACGGAACTGGTGTTGGCGTGGAGCTTGAACTTCCTCCTGATCCACGCATCTCGGAAGCGGCCGGCGATCCTAGTGTCCCACTCGAAAGGGACGGTGACTGCTCAGTGGTAGCAGCAGCGACTGCACCCGACTGTGTCGACAGCCGCCGCGCGTTATTCTTGACCTTCTGCGCGGTATCCGCGATCGCTTCTTCGATCTGCCGCATCCACTCGGCTTTCGAGTACGCGCTATCAGCATACACAATGAACGACTTCTCCGGGTTGTTTATCTGGAACGCGTGCTTGTGCAGCAAGCTGTCCGCGACATCCGTGACGCGCGTGAGCTTCAGACGCAGCGAGTTGTGCGGGTTCCAGTACCCCGATAAGCTCTTGTCCGCGTACAGAAGCTGGTCGTTGAAGAGGAAAAAGCGGTAGAGCTGGTTGCGCGACCGGCACTTCTTGACCAGATCGCCTTCGCGGATGAACTGCGTCGTGCCGCTGATGTACAAGTGGCTTCGACTGATCCGCTTCATGACCGAGTTGAGCTCTTCCGACTTTTGCTGGCGCTGAATCGTGCTCTTCATCTTATTGACGAGCAAGTGGAGGTCGCCGATCACGCGCCACTGGTCGTCTGCTGGTGTCGCGGTCTCGATACTCTCCATCCAGACGCGCGACTCGTAGGCTGACATCTCTGCTTTCGGGACGTCGCTCGTGCTGGTGCTAGTACTGCACGTAGCGCTGCTCTCGATTTCGTCCTCGGTAGCTACACCGACGCTGCTTTCATCGAGCGCGCTTTGCACCTTGGAAAGCAGATTGCAGAACGCTTGTCGCTCGACCGGCATGTCGAGGAACAGACACGTCGAGATGTTGAATCGGAGCAAGTCGAGGCAGTGCATGGTGAGCGACAGATCGGACTGGTTGTCGCACAGGATCGAAGTGGACAGCGCGAGCATGTAGAACCACACGCGCTCGAAGAGAAGCTTGATCAAGTCGGGGCTGATGCACGTGTCCACGCCGACGAAGTTGAATGTGTGGTACGTTGGGCTCAGGTCCTTCAGCAGCTCCTCAAACTGCGCGACGGACTTCGTAAGGCCGATTCGAAGCTTGTCGTTCTCGAGTTCCATCGTGCTTGCTTCGCGCACTTTCGTTGGAGTGAGGAACCGCGTCCCTTTGATGTGCATCGGGTGGCGCGCAATGTCTTCGTAGATATCTTCGAGAAGCCGCTTTGGGAGGTCTTTACCGTTATCAATCCCGCGGTTGTTACGCACAAACTGGTCTTTCGACATCTTGTTCTTTTTCACTTGCGGGTTGTGCAGATCCGTGTTCAGCATGATGATCGAGTACGCGATGATCATCGCCGTGTCTGCAGACGAGAACGAGGCTGGTGAGTCTTCCCAGAAACACTGCGCAAACGCTTCTACCATGCGCTCGATCTTCTGCGCTTCGCCAGGCAGCCGAAAGCCTCCGTTGGTGAGGAAGTGTCGAAGCGATTCGACGAGCGTCAGCCCTTTGAACGAGATTGCGCGCACATACGACAGCCGAACCTGAGCTTTGAAGTCTTCGTCTCCTTCGCCAAGAAAATCCCCGATTTCCGCCTCGTCAAACGTGTCGTGGTAGATGCGCAAGAACGACGAGACATCTCTTGGCGTGTCTTTCACGAACCCCATCGCGACGAGGTACTCGATGGCTTTCTTCAGGCTTTTCGACGCCGCAATCTCCATCGCGCGCTTTAAGAACTGCTGGTTGCGCTTCTGCAGTTCGTTGCGCATCCGCACCGAGATGGTGCCAAACTTGGACCCTTTCGGTGCACCTCCGAGTTTATCAGCACTCCCATTCATTCCGCTGCCAGGCGAGTTTGGTTGACTCGTCGGACTGCCGGGGTTGTCGTCGGGGGAGTCGTGCAACATTGGCACTGCGATGGCTGTTACTGCTGATGAAGCCCCGTCTTCTCCTTCGTCTTGTTCCCAGCCGCCATTTTCCATCGACAGGTGGCGTGTTCGAGCGTCTCGACTGATCAGGTGTGCGTGCCCGCTGGCATCCATGACACTGCGAGCGATCGCCAAGATTGAATTCACCGCCTCGGCTTGCAGGTGCATCGCCGAATCGTCGCGATCATCCGCCAAACCGGCGTGCTGGGTGCCACCCTCCGCGATACTACAAAGCGCAGAGCAGAAGAACTCGAAGATCTTCCACTGCTGCACGCGATCCATATCGAAGTTGAGAAAGATCTCGACGAGATTGTGCGGGAGCTGAATCCACGGCGTGAGCTCTTGCATGATATCCATCTGGTGGTTCGACGCACACAGCGCAGTCGTGCGGAGCAAGCGCAGGAAGACGTGCTCGAACATGAGCGCGAGCTCCACCTTCAAGTGCCGCCGGTAGTGGTTCCACAATGTCGATACGAGCGTCAAAGTCGCGCGAAAGACATCGCTAGACCAGATGAGGATGATCGAGTTCACGGTAGCGAACACGAACCGCCGGATGATCTGTCCGAACATGCGATCCTCCTTGGTGTGTGTGCCAGCAGCTAGGAGCGCGACATTGAGCGCTCGAAGTGAGTTGAGGATTGACACGCGGTCGCGGTCGGGCGAGTGGTGCTCGCTCGCGCTCATAGCTTTCCGGTGCACTGCTTTGCACAGTGTAATCACAAGCTGGAGAGCGTTTCGCGCCGCCTGCCGCACATCAATACATGTCAGTTAGAGCGGCGTACCCGGAACCATCGCCGTAGGATGTTCCTACCGTGGACTCGATGAACGTGCTCATAGCGAGTGTGAAGTCCGCGCAGAACGCCGGTGAGTGAATGGAGGAGTGGCTCTGCTCAAACGTGCTTGTGTTAGTCCCGGGTTGGCTCACTCAAGTACAGCACAACTGCATCACTGACCTTAAATATCCCGAGCATCTTCTCCGTCGCGTTGGCGATCTCAACACCAGAGCTGACGTCGTCGACAAGGTGGATGACAAAATCTCGTGCGATGTCGCTTGCTAGACACGCTGGTGTGAGGGTGGAGAGCTTGCTTGCTGCCGTGAGTCGCTCGCCACGGTCGTTCTCGTAGCGACTCATAATCTTGCACACGAGCTCGTCTTCCACTGCCTTCACCAATGACGAGTCAAAGTCGCCGATGAAGATCACAGATTTCAGCGTCGCATGCAACACTGGCGAAGTGAACCCGAACGACAGCTTTCGGATGATCTGAACAGCAGCAAGCCACATCATGCCGAAGTCCCCAAACGTTCGGCACGTTAGTATCCTGTGCTCGAGTGCTCGCTCGCAACAAATTCGAGCCACAGCACCTTCCGGAAGAACGGCAACGCCAGTGCAAAGCGGGACTTGACAGCTTGGTGACAGATCGATGTGACCGCCTCGATGACCAGCTCTAAGCGACCGTACTTGAGCCCATCGTTTGTGGCGTCAAATATCCCGGCGTCCAAACACTGGGAGATTCCCTGGAGCGCAGCTTCAGCAGCACTCCCGTGTCGGGTATAGCACGCAAGGAGAAGCGGATACAAGTAGTATTCGCAACCCTCCATCCAAACGAACACTGGGTCTGCGTTGTGAGGGGAGAGTGAAGCGCACAAACCACATACTGTGAGCTAGCTGATCGGGTCTATGTTACTGCGTCAGAACATGTCGTTCGTACCGGTTTGTTCTTTTGGCGGTTCGTCTGGAGTCGAGTCGGCTTGTCGCAACTCCGAAGCCTTCGGTTCTGAGCGGAGCGGCGCTTTCGCTTCCGCCACTGTCTGCACTTCAGACGAATTCGCTTTCGTTGGTTCGTCACGCAGCGACCCGATCACTTCAACCCTGCTTGTCTGCTCGCTAGTTGACAAAGTCACTTGAAGCCACATCTTTCGCATCTCACGGAACGAGCTGAGCTGTACAAGCGCATGTGCAGTCAGTGCTTGCACGTCATAGCTCAGGGACGACAGACTCGCCTTCCGTTTGAATGGAACGAACCTCCTTCTTGTAGCACAGACACACTTCCGTGCCTCCGGAGTTCATGTTGAGATCTGCGAAATGGCCGTCAGGGGATCGATCGACCTTCATGTAGCTGGCGGGTGGACCACAAGAACACATTGGCACATCACTTGTCACCCGCAACTCGAGAGGCAACATGGCGCAGCACGAAAGCTGCACACTTACTTGTATGGCAGCTTCTCGCCTTTCTTCGGGAACACCACAGTGATGTCGACGATCGAAGACATCACCGAGCGCTTGTAGCACAGGTATGCCTTCTCACCTTGCGTCCCCTGTTGAGTCAATGCACGCGCTGATTGAGTGCTCAGTGCACCCTCATCAGGTCGTAACAGGGACGACGCACCGTGTTGAGATTGGCTGGAGCTCCTCGTCGCTGGACAACTTCGTAGTCTGTCGGCACAAACTCACCCCGCTCGGGGAAGATGACGATGATTTCGCTGATTGGGAGCTTGCCTGCAGATCGATCCTTGCGCTGACAGAGGTAGATGAACACGCCTCGTCCGCCTTTGTTCAGATCGGCCCGCAGTCCACTTGGTGAACGCTCGAGCTGCGGAGAAAATGCGTCGGTGAGAACACAAACCATCAAGAAGCAGTGTTACGAAGCTCGGTACGACGCTCTCTCTTTCTCTCTCACACACATATTTACACACACACCTTCGTGAAGCCGTCCGGCAGCGTGTCGCCTGTGAAAATCACCGCCAGATCAGTGATTGGTGCGTCGTCGGGCTCCATCTTTTGCCAACGCAACACATCGTCCGCTTCCGACCTACGCAGACCCAGTCACAGTGACCATCCGCTTAGCAAACGCCAGTGACCCGAACTGCAAGCGACTCCCACGCCACGTACTCGGGACTCGGACGGCGCTGGTAGCTGCGCTTTCCCTTCTCGATTGCGTTCGGGACGAGCGCCAGGAGCCGCTCCTGTGGACTCCGTGGAGGCATCAACGGCGTTTTCCCGGCTCCCACCACGCTCTCTCCCTCACACTCGGACGTGGCGCTGGATACGACAGTCGTTTTCCGCACGCCGTCTCCTCTCTCGTCGACCAATGCGTCGTCACTAACCGGCGGCAGGTCGACGCACGCCTCTGCGACAGCGGTGCGACGGCTGTGCGCAAGCGTTTCGCGGCAGACGTCACGTAGGAACGCGAACGCGTCCTTGTCGCCGCTCGTCTCTTGCAGGACCGTGATGATCGCGTTGCGCAGCACAGGCTCGTGTTGCCGCGTGGCCGTCTTCAATGTTGCCGCAGCGCTAGCATTAGAAGTATCGTGGTTGGCACTGGAATTTAGTTCCGACAAACCTGCCGCGTCGAGCTTCATGCGGTTCTTGCTCCTGCGTCGCGGACCCAGCGAACGTGGAGTCCCCACAGCGCTGCGCATCGTGTAACAGACGCTCAATGCGAGCGAGCAAACGAACAGAACGATTGAGCAGTTCAGCGATTGAGCCGAGGAAGAGGATGCGAAGGAAGCGCACCAAGCGCCGTCCGTCCGCCCGCCCGCCCAGTTTCGGTTTCAATTCGTGCCAGAGTGATGATCACTTCAACTTTGGGTGCGGGAATGCCACCACCACCAGGAAAGCAAGAAGAAAAGCATGAGACGAGTGCGCCGTCGGCTGCTGTTACGTCCGCGTGGCGTGCAAAGGAGCTGCGGCGGCGTGTGAACAACCGTCGGTTCGCTGCGCAGACGCTCGTGGCAGGTGACAGATGGAAACCCGAGGTGGACGCAGCGGCCGACTTCAAGGCGTCGCATGTTCCATTACCGCTGCCAGACAAGCCGGCGTCGCCTTTCTCGTCGTTACGATCCCCGCCGCCTTCACTCTCGATCTCGATTCCGCGCAGAAGAGAGGAACACCCACCGTTATCGTGTGGTCCCAGCCACGCACGGCAGCTCTCGCCGTCCGTGTCGCTGCCTCGACTCTGGGACGCCAGACAGGCAGCACTGAGCGTGCACTTGGATGTCGTCGACATGCAAGCTCGACAAGCTGCCTCGCTCCGCGTGTGCGACCAGCAATTCAAAGCCGAGCGGAACGTACGACAGCTGCGGACGGGTATCTCAGTGGCACAAGTTTCGATTCGCCAGAAGCAGGACGAGCTGGATGCGCTGCAAAGCCGCGTGCTGCAGCTCTCTAAAACGCTTTACGATACTGCGGACGACAAACACTTTGCCAAGAACAAACTCGTGCAGCTCGGCGAGATCCGGAAGCAGCGCGCTGGTCTGCAGCAGTGCGCTGTATGCAAGAAGGAGTTTCTCCAGCACATGCTTGCAGCCCATGAGGAAAACTGCGCCGAGGTTCAGAGGGAAGCGCAGCAGGTGGTACTTCCATCCTCGGCGAGCCTCAACTTCAGATCTGCTTCCAATCAACTTGCCGACGAGAAGCACTCGCGACTGGCGGACACTCCTGTCCCCAGTGTTCTCGACGACATGATTACTGGCAAACTGCTCGCGAACGCTCACCGGCTTCCGACGTTTGTGTCCCAACCGCCTCGGAACCTTCGTGTTGCAGGAGGCGCGACGCCAACTGCGCTGCTTCTGCAGTGGGATCCTCCAATCTTCACTGGTTCGGTCCCAATCATAGATTACGAGCTCCGTTTCTCGTGCTGCACAAGCGTGACGAAGCGATGGAGCAATGGCGAAGTGCGTGACGTTCGAACGTTCCAGGCACTCCCGCCGCAGATGACTTCGCGGTGGTGTCTTCAGATTCCTGTCACAGAGAATGCGTATTGGATTCGAGGTCTCGTGGCTGACCAGGAATACGGCGACTTCAGTCTTTGCGCGGTCACGAAGAACGGCAAGAGCCAGCCGAGCAACAAGGTTGGGCTGGTGAAGACCGCGCCAGCTATGCCTCCATCGAATCCATGCTTCCTGTCCACGGGGACAGTGACAGCTAAGACCATCTCGCTTGGCTGGATCGAACCGATGGACGACGGTGGATCGGCAATCGAGTTCTATGAAGTCTTCTTCAGTGAAGCCATTATGCACGAGTCAGTCGCGGATCCCACAAGAGAGAAGAAGAACTTCCTGGACGTCTCAGAAATCATCTACAAGCAGCGTCGCGTCCGAACACCCTCGAGTACCACGTCGTTCACGATCGTTGATCTCTTGAGCGGCAAGGAGCACAAGGACTTTCGTGTCCGCGCCGTGAACCGAGCTGGCATGCCTGGAGAGTTCAGTGCTGTCCTAGCGTCGATTTTTACAATCACACCAGGGAACGAGTTCAAGCTTCTCGATGAGCTTCAAGCTGCCGTGAACTCCCGCGCGCGCATCGTGGATTCGCAGTTTCTCAGCGGATTCATGCAGCGCTACGAGCGGAACCACTACATCCAGCAAGTCTCGCGGTTCATCGTGTCCTTGCATCCGGAACTTGAGAATAAGGTCAACGACATTCTGCGCCGAACCGACATGGGTCTCTTGGACGAAGACGACAGCAGCTCAGACGGCGATGGAGTCGACAACAAACAGGATTCCGGCAACCATGGACTGCGAGCAGAGACGAAGAAGCGCTTCGATGACATGAGCGAGGACGAGCAAATCCAAGAACGGCGACGCCAATTTCACTTCCGCATCTCCGACTTGAGCAGCAGGCTGAAGGACGCCGAGTACAATGTCCAGTGGAGCAAGGATCGGCGAATTGATCTCGTGGCTCTGATCCGCGCTGCAGAGGACCGAATCCTCGAGAAGCAAGCTGAGCTTGAACGCGCAAAAATGTTCCGAGGATCGCAAATGGACTCAGATGTACTCGAGAACGGCTTGCAGCGGTTCTACACGAAGGATCTGATCTTCGCGCTTCAAGATGAAATTGGCATCGAACAGCTCTACATCGTGGATGCGAAAAGCGAGAACATGCAGGTCGAGAACCACCTTCGTGGAGACGAAAGGAAGCGTGAAATGATCTTGGCGAGACTGCAGAACCGCAGAGCCGCGCTCGAGAAATTCGAGCTGGATCCGATCGCTGAGATTGCTGGCACCAGCTCGTCTGACAGCATCAAAGTTGCCAGCTTGGCACGTCTTCACCAAGGAGTCGTATATCGTGCGTTCTCAGCCCTCGTGGAGAATCGCGCCGCGGCGGTCACGGCGCGGGCAAAGGTGAGAGCCGCATTGACGCGGTTTCTTAACTACCGCTGCCGCGCCGCGTTCACTCACTGGGTGCGGGTCGTACGGGAAGTTTTGCGTCGCTCCGGTGGTTCTGGAACCGGTGTGTATGGAGTCGGGAGTATCGGATTGGCGAACGCTATGCTCGACCGAGATGAGCTGATGCTTCAAAGTCAAGAGTTGTTGGAGCAGCTGCGAACAACAGATGAACGACTCAAGATCATGTTATTGACGAAAGAGCAGCAGGCGGAGGAGCCTGACCTCACCTCGCGCAAAACCGACAAGAACAAGCGTCTCGACGAGCGCGACGCCAAGTACTACCCGTTTGTGCTCGAGGCGGACGCGAGGATGGATATCGAAGATCACGCCGGAGCACGTGCACTGTACGACCTTGTCTTGAGCAACTCACAGTGGGTTGAGAGCATGACACATGCACAGATTCGGCAACTGCTCTACAAACTTGGGAAAGCGCACGTGCTCCTGAAGAACTTTGAGCAGGCTCTCGCACTTCTTAACCGCGCATCGTTCCTGGCGGCGCGTCTTGGAAACCGCGCAGATGAAGGATTAAGCACGCTCCTCGCCGCCGAGGCCCACTTTGGGCTGCGTTCTCTCCAACTTGCGATCGAGAGCTATGATCAGGCGTTGCTGTGCTTCGAGGCAGTCGGGGACAAGCGCGGACAGATCGCGTGCTTCCGAGGCTTGCAGAGTGTGTACGCGAAGCTCGAGGACAAGGAGATGGTCCTATATCAACGTCGGCAAGCAGACGAGATGGAGTTTGCATTGTCAAACAAGCTCACGAACGCCGGCCAAGTGCTCGAGAAAATGCAAAAGCGTCTCGCCGGTATCGGCGCTGAGTCGTCCACTGAGATTCTTTTGGAACGCGTCGGAGCGATTGTCCCGAGATTGAGAACGCAGCGCGTCCAACGCAAACTAGACATTGGCGAGGAAGAGAAGCTCGTCGCAAGTCTCGAGAAGCTACTCGCAGAGAAGAAAGCGCTGCTGGCGCAAGGCGAAGCCGATTTGAAGCGGGCACTGGCGAGCGATACTTCTCAAGTGGACTCGAGTGTGATCAGTGGTACGAGTGCGCGGTACGAGATCGACAACTTTAAGAAGAAGCTCGCAAAGCTAATGGGCAGCGTCCAAGCGGGCGAAGCGCACATCGCGAAGGAGATCGCGAATGCCAAAGTGCGCATTCGCAACTCCGACGACGAGATCGTCGACCTGGAGAAGGAGCTCAGTGTGGAAACGGGCGACCTGATGCGCCAGATCAAGGAGAGACAAAAGCTGCGGTGCTTTTGCTTTAGTGCGACGAACGAGGCGCTTAAGTGCGTCGTCGGTACTGCAAGCCATGGTGTACCCACGTGCTGTGCGAGCTCGGAGCTGACGGGTCACCTCTTCGATCTCCTCACAGGAGCGTGCCTTGGGCAAGCGGTGGGCGATCCACACAGGCAACACTTAGGTCCGCCAGCAGGCCACCAAGCACAGATCGTCGCTTTGTACTACGTCGATCACCGCATCTACACTGGTGGCATGGACGCGGCTCTTGGTGTGTGGGAGGTCCAGGACGCAACCGTCGGAGGCAGCTTCGCAGTCGTGCTCGTGAAGATGATGCTCGAGTTTGACGCGGCAGTCGTCAGTATCGTTGCCGATTCCCAACTAATCGTCTGCGGCTGCTCGGACTGCGACGTCTTCGTGTTCGACGCAGCTTCACTCACACTCGTCGCGCGCGTGATCGGCGCGCACGACCGAAGTGTTATGGCAGTCGCCGTCGACAGCGCGAGAAACTGGTTCACCACCGGTGGCGCGGACAACCGTGTGAAAGTGTGGGAACTCGGTGTAGGTTCGAGCGGCACGACGCGCCGCAAGGTCGCGCAACGATTTTGTCTCGAGCCGGAGCGGCGTGGTGACGAGTTCTTCAATGCTCACTTGCATCCAGTCACGTGCCTGAAGCAGGTCTCGAGCGAGATCGTTAGTGGGGACAGCAACGGCCGGATCGTCGTCTGGAACCTCGACGCCGCGGACGAGCGCAAGTGGTTGCGAATCTGTGACGTGCACAAGTGCGTGTCTGTGCTCTGCTTGCAATTCGACGCAACGCGCATTGTAAGCGGCGCGCAGGACGGCGGGATCTGCGTGACGGACTTCGCCACAGGCCATCTCATCCAGTCCCTTCACGGCCACTCAGCGGGCGTTCTCGATCTGCAGTTCGACCGCAAGCGCCTCGTTAGCATGTCTGCCGACGGCCGGGTGCGATTATGGTACTGGCAGAGTCGCATCGGCTTGAGCGCGACGAAGAAACACCACATCCTCGGTGCAGGCGAGACGCTCAAGGCGCTGTCGCTCAAGTATCACACGAGCACCGACCAGCTGCTCAAGTGGAACGGTTTACCAGACTCGAGCAAGCTCTACCTCGGACAGAAGCTCGTCGTCGGTGTCGATGCGAACGACACCATCGCCGCCGACGAGCTCAAGACGCTCGACATCGCGTTCTCGCGCATGTTCGGAAAGGTGTCGTCGGAGAACCTGGCGTTCGTGGCAGCAAACAAAGTAAAGACCACAGATGTCGAAGCGCAGTGGGCGAGTCAGAAACTCGCGATGCTCGCAAAGGAGTACTTCCCGCCACTGGACGACGAGGACGGTGCCGAGAAGATACAAGGCGATGAAAGCGATGGCGACGACGTGAGCTCCGACTCGGGGACAGATATGCCGATGAGTTCCGCCAGCGATAACGCTCCTAATGCAGACGACGGGGACGATGACGAGCGCACGTGGCATCGACATCCTCACGAGTGAGCCACAAAAGATGCGACAAGTAACATTGATTCGAGAAAGCGCTTTCGCGGCTCGGGATGGAGCCGACCGATCGGCGGTGCACTTTCCGAACCGACAGCGACTCAGTGCGCACTGCCTACCCGAAACGCGGCCGTCACACAACGCTGTTGCCGTCGTCTTCAACGGCAGAGCACCAGGCCGACTTGTCCTCCAAGAACATGTTGCAGCTCCGGAAGGCTGTGCGCGCGTGGTCGCCCGCGAAGAACTCCCACGCAGTGTAGAACCAGAACGCGACGCACTTGCGGTAGTCGTTCGGCTGCGCGGACTTCTTCATTGCCAGAATTGCCCGCCACTCGTCCGCCACGAACATCGACAGGATGTCCTCAAAGTGCGACTGACGGAGGGGGTTTCGGACGGTCAAAAACGTCGTCCAGTACTTGCCGTGACCTTCGAGCTGCTTGAGCCCGTCGGTGAACTCGGGCGACTGAAACTCTGCAATCTCCGCGTCGAGCAGGAAAGCAAACTTGTCGCTGTACTTGGCCTCCTCATCGTAGAACTTCTTCCACGTCACTGCGAAGAACTGCAGCGCCTCGTGCGGGTCGTGCACTTTCGTGCGGTGCATGCTGTACGCATGACGCAGTTTCACTGGCTTCTTGCGCTCCCAGTGCCAGTCTTCGGTCGGCGGGAAGATCGCCATGGGGACCATCACAGAGCCGTTGCCGCAGATCGCCACGTACACGGAGACGAGCTCGTTCATTTCCCGCGCTTCTGCGGCAGACGCAGCACCGTTGCTGCTGTCGTCAGCCGCGCTCGTCGCGTCCTTTGCCGTCGTTGCCGTCGCCGTCGCTGTCGTCGCGGCGGATCCGCCCGCGGATCCGCTGTCGTCTTCGTCTTCGTCCTCGTCGCCGGCGTTCGGGTCGGGCTTGTAAAAGTCAAGGCGCGTGACAAAGTACATGAACTTTGTCGGGAATGGCTTGTGTTCAAAGAACTCGCCCAGCTGCGCGCGTAGCGTCACCATGTCTTTCTGGTACGCTTCCTTCTCCTCTGGCGACGCGTAAAAGTCGCTCATGATTGGGCACTCGAGCGCGTGCGTGGCGGATGGGTCAATCGACGCCGGAAACCCAAACACACCTGCAATAGATAGAGGGGATTAGACACAAGCGAGAACAGCGATCACAGACAAAACGAGCCAGATTCAGCAAGCGGGAGCGCACGCACTGATGCCTTCACGGGCGACGTCCTTCTGTGTGACGCGCAGCGCGTCCTTGACCTCGTCGAAGCTCGTGTGGCTAGAGCAGTACTTGTTGTAGCCCACCCAGTACTGTGCGTACGTCTCATTAAATACGAGGTGGCCGCGCTGGATCGTGCTGGCACACACGAGACGGCTTGGGTCCGTGGCGCGCAAACGGTCGATGTTCTTCTTCCAGTCGCGGATCTGCCCGGTCTTGACGCCGTACTTCTGCGCCGTCACGGCCATGAGCCCCGTGCGGTCGGCCTCCTCGATGATCTCGAGCTTCTTGCCGACGGTGAGTCCGCGATCCGCCTTGCCGCGCGCCATTCGGTGGGTGTCGTGGGAGCTCTTCGCTGTAGTTGCTTGGGTCTGGGAGGGAAGAAGTACTGTGAGCGGCTCCAGTGAGTTCTCTTTTAGAGTCCTCCTGGCCCTCCATTTTTTATGTTCCACAAATGGGCGCGAGAAGGCATTTTCAAAAATCAATTCTACCCGATTCCCATACTTTCATACGGTGATCAAGAAGCATTGGGATTCCCGTGTCGAGCTTTGAATATTGCTGATTTCACCACACTCCTCCGCCATTGTCTTCTCCAGTCTAAATAATAATTCAAAGCAAATATTCAGCCAATTACGATCATCTCTGAATTCCCAATAATTTCATCCAAACAACAGGGACACTGACTCACTCTTTCCCACCACTCTGGACTCACATGGCGGACCGGAAGGCGCCGCCACCGCTGCTGCGGTCGCCCTGGCTCAGCCACGAGCTCTTTGCCGCCACGAAACGCGTCACAAGCGCGCCAGACGGCGTGGTGCGCGCCAAACGCAGCGCTCTCTCTAAGGTGGCACAGGAGCTGCGCCGCGGCCGCGCGTACGTCGACGCGCAGCTGGTCGAGCTCGAGGCGCAGCTACTCGGCGTCTCTGACTTCCTCTCTGGCACGCGCACGACGCTCTTCACGGACCGCGGACTGCCGGAAACGGTCGAGGTCTTTGCACCGACGTTGGCTGCTCCTGCAATCGGTGCAAACGGAGAAGCCAGCGGGGGAAAAAGTCACGTAGGAAGTGATGCGCCGCCGACGTCGCCCAACTCGGCGGGTCTGCGCAGCAAGTTCGTGCAGCACAGCTTCCCGTCAGCGAACGTAAGCAGCAGTATGTCGACGGCCTACGCAGCAGGCACCGCAGTGGAAGACGACTTGGCAGCAGGTGGGAACAGCGCTGGTGGAGGGATGCACTGAGCTGGCGACGTCGAGGTGCCACGTGGGAGGAGGGCTGACGCTCTATGGTCCCGAATTGGGCGGCGTAGACACTCCGTGCACGACTGTGGGGCTATGGAAGTATGCAGCAGCGTACGAGATCTTTCGGGGCGTGACGCCACAGGACGTTGAAGCGTCGCTGCAGCTCGAAGGTGCGCCTGGTGGTGTAGATCAAGTGGTGCTGACTCTCTCACCCTTGGCGATCGAGTGCTTACGAACCATGGCTGATGACGCGTCGTGGTGACGGATTGGTGTCGTGGGTGCGTTCATCAGAAGACGCATTAGAGTCGGACTCGGCAGCCAGCGAAGAGCTGGACGGCGCCGTGTACACGCCAAGCAGCGACGCCAAGCGCCGAGTCGCGGCGCAGATGCTCGGAGCACGGGACGGCTCCGCAACTGACGACTTTCTGAAAGCGGTACGTGTGTGCTCTTGCTCTACCGGACGACGCCTTCGTGTCAGGTGTGTGGCTGTGTGTGGTGTGGCTGTGCTGACGCGACACGAGTCGAACTTTCTCTACGACAGCGACTCGTGGCAGCGCTGCTACCAGTGGTGCCAGAGCTGCGAGCCAGTAGTGACGCACAGTCAGTCGAGCTGAGCTTGAGCGAGTGTGCGAATGGTTTGGAGAAAGGGGAGGAGGAGGAGGTGAAAACGACGACAACGAAGAAGAGTCGAGCGCCAGCGCCCGTGATCGGCGACTGGCGCGCTCGTGGCGTCTCGGACGCGCTCCAGGACGTCGGGTTGCTCACGTGCAGCGACAAGACGCTCCGCAAGCGTCTGCGGGATCCAGAAGACGACGAAGTGAGCTGCGAAGTGCGCGAGCTGAAGGCGCAGCTGCGCGACCAAGTCCACGGGACGAACGAAGCGAAGCGCGTGCTGCGGAAGCTGCTGCAAACGTGCGTTACGTTGCGGATTGGCTTGAACGAGCTCCATAGGACGACGCTTGTGTGTGTGGTGTCTCAATCGTGCTGACGCTGTTGCTGGGCCTCTTGTTCGCTTGGTCTGCTGCAGCACGAAGCCGTGGCTGTCGCAAGAGGCAGAGGCGAACGACGCAATAGAGCGAGCGTACCAGAGTATGTGGCAGCAGAAGCAGGTCCGTACTGTTTACAGCTCTCGTTGGAGGGCCTTTGTGGAAGTGGTGGAAGCTGTTTGCTCACGTTGCAGCGTCTGGACAGGAGGCGGAGCGCCGGAAGAAGCTCCAGGACAAGAAGCTCCTGCGCAGTCGAGACGGTGCGGGCAAGAGAGAAGCGTCGTCCGTTGTTCGGCTGTCGCGTGGACCGTACTGTGTATGCGTGGGTGGGTGGGTGTCGAGAGAGTGACGGGGGCTGTGTGCGTTGTGCTACTGCAGCGCTGCCAGGCAGTGGGGAGTTCAGCTTTGCTGGCGTCCAGCTCCCGTAGCGCCCATAGACGCGGAACATCTTGACCGAGAGAAGATAGGAAGGAGAGGGGAGGGAGGGGCAGGACGAAGGGCTCACGCCCACGACCTGGCGCTGCTGCGAAGCTTATTTATTAGAGAGCGTGCAAGTGAAACAACACACTGCAGCTGCGTGGGGTTCATTACGTGTGGTACTTACGCAGAAGCCTCGGCGTCTTCCTCGTCCGATCGGACGCTCTGGAGTGGAAGCCCCAGACTGCAAGGGATTCGTTTGCGTGATTCACTTCCCGAGAGGCGGGAAGTCGGCGTTGTACCCGGCAGCGCTTCCACTGCGCACAGACGACGGGTTGCTGGTGGGAAACTGTCGGCTGTGCGGCGACGTGTAGCCACCGCCGCTGTAGGTGCCACCGCGAGCCGCACCTACCCCACCTGCTCCCAATTGCGGCGGCACTGGCATGTTGCTCATTGGGAACCGACTCCCTGCAGCGGCGCCAGGGTTCCGGAAGTGCTCTGGCGGCGGCGGCGAACGCACACCCGTGTCTAATCTATTGAAGTCGCCACCTGCCTGGTAGCGCCGGCCCGGAAGCGGAGGTTGCGGCTGCTGCTGCTGTTGGTAACCGTACTGGTGGCGTTGCTGCTGCTGCTGGGGCGAGTCGTAGTACTCCACTGGCGGCGCTGGCGGATACCGGGTGCCAGCGACCTGGTGCGGGAGCACGTAGCGGCTGTCGCCACCTGTTCGTGACGGACGGTACGCGTCGCGGTGGCGCGTAAAGTCCGGGTCGTTCAGCTCCTGTGTGCGGTTCCGCCACAGCACTTTGCTCTCTTTCCAGTTGTGTGCGCTCTGCACGCGAGGCGTCGCTGACGCCGCTGTTGCTGCTGATGACGAGCTCTCGTTAGTCGCACCCAAAGAGTCAGCGGCAGTCCGATTCGTTGGCTCTGAGCCCCGAGCTGTGTGCTGCTGGTGCTGCAGCGACGACGACGACGCCCCGCCCCCACGGCCTCCTCGGCCTCCAAACCCACGACTCCCGTCTGGACCAGCCGCCTGCTGGCTCGTACCGGTCGTCTTCACTGCTCCACCGCCGCTTCCAGTGGACGTCGCTCCTGCAGCCGACGCGTTCGGCGACACTGTCGACGACGACGACGACGAGGCCGAGTCCGCAGTCGTCGACGCACTCGCGTCTTCGCCGAAAATGCGGGCGCGGGCCTCTGCGTACGCGCGCTCTCGGTCCTGCATCGACCGCTGTGCGTTCTTCGCGTCGCCAGGGCCGCCACGGCCGCCGTTTGCACCGGGACGCGGCGCCGCACGCTTCCGCACCATGATCTTCGGCACGACTGCTGGTGCGACCGTCTGCTGCTGCTGCCGGTCGGTCGAGAGGTCAATGAGGAGCACGCTCGGCACGACACTCTCCATCGTCTTGAGCAGCGTGACTGCACGCGGGGCGTTGCCGTCGTACGCAGCGCCAGGCACGTACGGACTGTACTCAGCTGTCTGGTGCTCCAAGCCGCACCGGTCAGCCAGGCGGTGGATGATCAGTCGGTGGTACGACGACAGCGGCGGGAAGATGAGCTGGAGCTCACGCGGGGTCTTGAGAAAGCGCACGATCTGATCCTCAAACTTGAGCAGCGTGAGGCGCTCGCGCGGGTTCTCGAGGCACGCAATGAGAACAGGGTCGAGCGGACCGCGCGGACCGTCCAGCGCGTGGGCCGCGGCTGCTGCGCTCGCTGTGGCTGTGCTCACGGGTCGCGCGTCAGCCAGCGATCGCTCGTACGCTCCACCGTCCTGAGCTGCTGGCGGCGCTGGCTGCACGATGCGCATGCCTGCAAGCGCGTGCGCAGCTTCGAGCCAGTCGTCGTCGGCCGACGAGGAATTAGTAGCGGCTGGCGGCACGTCGCGCAGCATGGCTGCGTGCTAGTGAGTGGTCGAGATGGACGACAGCCGGGAGGAAGAGGGGAGCGCGGGTGGCTGGCGCGAGCGACGGGCGGATACGTAGCGGAGACGCAGAAAAGGGAGCGTCAACCACACGAAAGGTACTGCGCGAAGTTATCGAATGAGAGCGAGGAAACACAGTGGAACGAGCGGGCGGCAGCGCGGCAAGTGGCGCGCAGGGGGGTGGCGCTGGTCCAGGGCGCTCGAGTGCTTCGACTGAAGTGAAAATCGTGGAGCGAGTCGGTGGCATGAAGAAGAGCGGAACACAAGCTTCTGCCACAATTCCGACTAATGTACAGTTTGCGCACACGATTTTCCCTCAAATAGCCGCCCAGGGGGGCAGTAATTATTCGAGTGACGACACGCGAGCTTTCTCTCGCCAACAGCGCAAGTTGTGGCTTGACACCAGAGGAGACGGCGCCAGCAGCGAACACACTGACGCCAACGTCGTAGTCGCCGTGGACGCCACCGCCGACAATGCCTGAGCGATCCTACCGGTTGTTGTCGATACTGACACTGGAGATTGGCGTCGCCTATCGCCCTGATCGTCGTCAGCCGACTCGAACCGACCAAGACGCCCGACGCATTCGCCACTGCCTCCCGACCTCTTCGTCTTTGAGAGATGCAAGCAGTCACGCACGCTCTCGTACTTTGAGGGAACAGGGAGGTCGGGAGCTGTTGCTCGCGCGTGGAGTGTCCTCGATCGACTTGAGATGGCGCAGCGGACCCGAGAGCGACGACGCCAACACCGTCGGCTCTGATACCAGCGACGACGACACCGACGACAGCGACACTCCAGACACAGCAGACCCTAGGTCGTCTCTGTTGTCTGGTCTCCGTGTGTCTTGGGTCGGCGGTGGTGGCTGTAGTGAGACCGCTTCCGGTCGGCGTGCTTGAGCGTCTGACTAAGCGAGTTGAGCTTCTTCCGAGGCAGCGCGAGGTCGTCCCCGTCAATGTAAATGCCGCGGTGGATGTCCAGATCCCGCAGGTGCAGTACGCGGTCCACGTTCCCAGCGGCCACTGGCTGCTGCGTAGCGTGCGGGCGAAGGTTCTGAGGTTGGGGGCTCCCGCCGCCATCGACTGCTTCGTCAACCCTGTCGACGACCTCGCCGACGAGCTCAAAGTCCTCGTCCAACCTGCTGCTGCTGCTGCTGCGCGAAGTGGTCCCTTTGGTCGCCCGCGCGGCTGCAGTCGCAGACGGCGTCGTCAGACTCGCCCACCTCCCTCGACGCACGTCACTCCCATCACCGCCTCCGCTACTACCACTGGCTGTACCAGTGTACCGACCATCGTCGTCGTCGTCATCGTCGCCATGATCGTCGGCCACGAAGCTGCCACTGGGGTAGTAGAACTTCTGCAGCAGCGTCTGGCGGATCTCTTCGCGCCGTGGGTGCTCCTGCTGCATGACCCGGATCCGCTCCATCGACGCCTCCTCCTGGCGACGCAAGCGGTCGTACTCCTCGGCTTCCTGTGCCTGCAGCTCGAGCGCAAACGTGTAATCGGGGTCGTCTGCTGCGTGCTCGTCCATGCGCACTTCCTGCTGCACGACAGTCATGACGCCAAACTCGCGGTCGACGGTGCTCGGCACTTCGACAAAGCACCAGCCGACCTGTCGGTCGTCGCCAAAGCGGCCTGCGATTTCGAGCTCGAACTGCTCTTCTTCCTCGCGCTGGAGCTTCGCAGCCAACTCCTCGTCCATGACATCGAGGAAGTTCACTGAGCTGTGGGGGTGCGCTGCAGCAGCGACAGGGTTGCCCCATGGGTTGTGGCTCACGTTCATGTTGTCGTTTGAGGCGTGCGAAGAAGAAGCGAAGCAATGGCGACAGATCGATCCGTGTCGGCGGGCAGGCGGCGGCGGCGGAAAAGGTGAGACGACGTGTTTGCTGCGGGTGCGGCGGACGAAGGTGCTGGCTGCTGACGCGGTCGGTGACGACGATGATGGCGCGTGCGGCTGAGGCGAGAGACGAGTTCCGAGAGTTCCGTGAAGACAAGCAAGGCAGACACGCGGGTTTCGTTTCAAAAGGCATGTTAATTGCAAAAATCGTCATAGTCACCATCACTCCTCTTTGATGGCTGGTGTGAGTGCGGGTCAAATCGCATAGAGAAAAAAGAGAAAAAAGAGAAAAAAGAGAAAAAAGGGGAAATCCATTGAATGTTCAGTCAGTCAATAAATGTGACAAATCTATTCGATCACATTTCAACTAGCCTGGTAGAGCTGTTAACGTTTAGCTAAACATAGTGCAAACATAGCCATACGTTCAGGACCCTGTTTAGGCCATGTTCAGGGGTCTAAACCATCATAAACATAGGACATACATATACTTGAAATTTATGTAGTCAAGCTGTGCAACCGGCCTTTCAACCCGTCGACCCGTCTGGATCCACGACCTCTGTTGCTGCGCCAGCGGCTCCGCTCTGCCACATCGGGTGGTTACTGCACACGCCGTTCCCGTTCGATCGACGTGTACGC
>JAASGD010000466.1:0-22097 GCA_023334115.1 Globisporangium megalacanthum
CTGTCTTAGACAGTGACTTGCTTGCGCTCTGCGAGCGCGTCAGTGAACTGCTGTTGGCTTCGACGGCTCGCACGTGGCCTGAGAGCTCGTCCACGGTGTGCTGCTGGCGTCGACGGCGGCTCGTGCGCTTTCAGCACGCCCACAGGCGGCTGCTCCCTTCCACTGACTCGCTGCGTTGACGGCGGCTCGTTGCTCTCGGCTTGGACGACTCGCACGTGCCTGCGAGCTCGCCCACGGGTTGCTGATGGCGTCGACGGCGGCTTGTGCGCTACAGCCACCTTCACGGGCGGCTGGTGGCTTCGGCGGTGATTCGGTTGTGCTCTGTGAGCACGTTGACGTGATGGTGCTGGCTTGGACGGCGATCCGCGACTGTGGCGTGCTTGTACTTGGAACTTCTTCGCTGCTGCCACACTTCCACGAAATCTAACGATGTGAAATGCATGGGGTTTTGACCAATCACTGCGAGAAGATCGGCGAAGATCCGCGAAGCATATGTTGCTTACTTTTTCGAGCGCGAAGTTGGAACGCGAAGAGTGACATAAGCGTCGCGATTTCGCGAAGTTTTGGCCAACCGAGATGATCCGTGCGACTTTTGAAAAAAATGTCCGATTTTTGAAGTTTTGGTGAGACATAACAATCCACTATTTTTAGTAACCCATGACTTCAAAGTGAGCTCACAATCCACATTGCTCACATGCCGTCGATGGCACGACGCCGGTTCCGCTCGTGGCTGCTGCTGGCGCTCGCGCTGGCGCTGTCGGCAGCGCACGCGGCCGCCTCGAGCGTGGGAGTCTACGCAGCGCAGTCGTGCGCCGCCTGTGACGTGCCGCCACCCGCCGCCCTGCGCTTCTGCGGCGCTTTCGTCAAGTACTCGTCGTGCCGCACGCTCGCGTCCTGGACACTCATGGTAGGTTATAACGTACGCGTATTTTCCCACCTACTTGGTACCAACAATGGACAGTCCTCTCACACAAATACGAACATCCACTCCCATTTTACTATACCACGAACAGGACGAATCCGCACAAGCTTCGTTCACTCAGCTACTCGCAAGCGTCGGCGCGAACGTGTCGACCGCCGCCGCCAATGACGGCTCCTGCAGCGTCGCACTCCAGCACGCCGAGTGCGCCAAGCACTTTAGCGTCTGTGAACTCGGGTCGCCCGAGCGGCTCTGCCTCGAGAGCTGCACGGACTCAGTAGCGACAAACTGCACTGCGCTGCTGACAGCGCCGACGCTCGCGCGTGTCCAGCGCACGTTCTGTGGCGGCGACACGGCGTCGTCAGACGACGACACGGTTTCGCCGGTCGTGGTCGGCATTGCGGACGGCGGACGGTGCTTTCCAGTCGACTACGTGGGCCCCAAGCACTCGGCATGGGTCGTCGGGTTTGTAATCGCAGTCGTCTTCTCGTTCTTCGCGAGCGTCGGCATCAACCTCCAGAAGCGCGCGCTCAAGCAGAACGAACTCACAGCTCAGGAGGGGAATGGGGAGCCGACGCCGCCGTACCGGCTCCCGCTCTGGTGCCTCGGCTTCTTCCTCATCCTCACGGGCTCGATCCTCGACTTTGTCGCGTTCGGACTCGCTCCACAGAGCCTCCTCGCGCCGCTCGCTGCCCTCACACTCGTGTGGAACATGGTACGGACTCGGTCGTGTTGTGGTGGTGGGGCTGCTATGTATACATGTATACATGTATACGCGGAGAGCGAAAGGAAGGCTAATCGAATGGTGGCTCGCAGATGCTCGCGCCGTGCTTCAACAAGGAGAAGCTCGGACGGAAGGACATTGCAGCGACGCTTGTAATCTTTGCCGGCGCCACGATCGCCGTCGTGTTTGCGTCGCACACGTCGCCGTCGTACAACCTGAGCATGCTCATGGAGCTCTACCGCGACCCCCTCACGTGTGCGTCTCCGAGTTGGGCGTCCGCTTCGTCTGATTCTTCTTGGGACGGGCTGACGTGTATACTGGTCGTGGTTGGGGGACTGCAGGTGTCTACTTTGTCCTCGTCGGCCTCTGCGTGGCAATGCACTACGCGCTCATCCAGCTCGTTGAGAAGCTCTGTCTCACGAGCAAGCGGCACCGACTGATCCAGTTTGGGCAGCCGGCCGTCTGGGCGCGCGTCCGGCTCGTGGCGTACTCTGGGTGCGAGCGGCAACTTGTCGTACTTCTTAGACAGGGAGAGAGAGACTGCCGACTCACAGTGTACTGTCTCTTGTGTTTCTTTCGCAGGCTGGCGGGAACAATGGGCGGCCAGTCGGTGCTCTTTGCCAAGTCGACTGCCGAGCTGCTCAAGGCCGCGTTCAACGGCGACGACTGCTTCAAGCACGTCGCGACGTACTTACTCGCGCTCGCGCTCGTGGGGTGTCTGCTCTGCCAGATCCACTACCTCAACTGCGGCCTCGTGCACTATGACGCGCTCGCAGTCGTGCCGATCTACCAGGCGTACTGGATCATCACGGGCGTGCTCGGCGGTGCGATCTACTTCCAAGAGATCCGCACGTTCTCCGTGCACCAAGCGCTCATGTTTGTGCTCGGCATCGTGACGACGATCTTCGGTGTCGTCCTGCTCTCAAAACGCAAGCCCGCGCACCCAGCGCAACAGTCGAAGCGCAAGATCCTCGAGCGCGGCTTCAGCTTCACGACGACAATCGAGTTGAAGCCCGAAGGCGGGCGAGGCCACTTGGCGACTGTCCCCGAAGTGCCGAGTGCAGAGGCGCTGACAGACGAAGAGGCCGCAGCGATCGCAGCGGCGGCGGCTGCGGCGATCAGCTCGGCGGATCCTATGGGGCCGATCCGTGAAGCGAACGAGAGCGAGGTGAGCACGGGTGAGGAGTCGGAGGACGACGACGACGGCGCGAACCAGTCGGACGAAGTGAGTCGCCACGTGATCGACAACTACCTCGACATGTCGGCGACGTTGTGCTTCACGGAAATCTTGGGCGGGCTCGGCTTCCAGACGTCTGGCATCTCGCGTCGGCAGTCGAGTCGGATAGCAACCGGGTGCGTGCGTGCGTTGTTGAAGTGGTTGTGCTGAGATCCGAAGGTGTGGGTCGAGTCGCTTACCATGAACTCGTACGGGTGGGGTGGGGTGATGCTGGTGCAGCGGCGAGGCCGTGGGGTCGGGGTCGGGCCGACTGAATCGGCGCAGCATGGACGACATTGAGCTCGGTATGCCTGCAGCCACGCGGGAAGCCAACCCGCGCGAACGCGTGACGAAGCGGCGGTCGATCACGTTCACGTCGTTCGAGAACTCCAAGAAGGAAGACGGCGACGGTAGTTCGCCATCGTCAGAATAGCAAAGCACACGAAGCGACCAAGCTGCGCGCACGAGACTGAGGCAGACAGAAGAAGCCCGAGACGCACTTTACATACACAGCACAAAAGAATCAACCAAGTATACTGTTGTTTTTGTGTGAAGGCAACGCGGAGACACACAATAATCGTTGCGTCTGGTGCTTTTCGTTAGTGGCGGCGAGGAGAGGTCGCGGCAAAGCGCACTGATCGTTGCTGTGGTCATGGTCGAAGCTCACGCCCCAGTCGTAACGCAACGACTGAAGTATGACCTCAGGCACTGCCACTTGCAGTGCCTGCACTTTGACACTCTGTCCACCATGAACCAACATGACCACCTCAAGCCCAGCTCGCATTGATCTTTCGACTGCTTGCTTAGCTATACGATTCTCCGCCATAAATTGGTATTTTACCTTACTGTAATTTTCCATACAAATTCACTTGGAGACGCAAGACGCAACAACAGAGCTTGTCAGAACCTCCTTGTCCCGACGTCTGGCATCTCAGTCTTGTTCGCAGACGTGTGACTTTGCTGAAACTGCTGACTTCAGCTTTAAGTTCCAAGAGGCTGGCGAGGGGAAGCCTCCGAGCGCTTGTGTGTCTGATTCCCACCGACCTAATCTATCTATCGGACGCGTTCGAGGCAGCGCAGGCGCGCACTGCGTGAGCGTGGGTTCGTCGCCATCTCCTCCGCCGTCGGCTTGACGGCTTTCCGCCTCGCGAGACGGAAGCGCTTGGCGTGAGCGACGTGGCGCTTCTCATAGTCGTCTTCGTCGTCGTCTTCCAAGTCGAACAAGTCGCTATCGTCATCGTCGTCGTCACTATCGTCGCTTCTTCGTCCGTACTTGTCCTGAAGAGAAACGACTAGCGTCACCACTCACACTCGTCATGGAGCAACCACCACACCACACACAGTAGACGCACCAGCTCCCGGAACAGCGTCTTAATCGGCCGGTCTTCGAGCGAGTGGAACGCAATCGTGACTGGTACAAGAGAGAGCAGAGTCAGCTGCATCATCCACCTTCGTAGCCGTGTGTGTGCGTCGTGGGAGCGTACCGAGTCGGCCGCCTGGCGCCAGTTCGTCCACGAGTGCCCGAACGCCGTCCTGTAGACAAACAACCTCAGCACTCCACACTCCCAGTCCACTGACTTCTCCTACAGCCACACAGCCACACACACGCACGTACATCCACGTGCTGCAGCTCCTCGTTCACGTAGATGCGGAGCGCCTGGAAGCAGCGCGTCGCTGGGTGCGTCGTCGACGCCTTCTTTGTACTACGGACGCCACCCTTCGCTGTGGCCTTTGCTGGACGCTGCCACTTGCGAGCGATGCGCTCAACGCACTCTTTCAAGTCCCGCGTCGAGCGGAACGCCAGTCGTTTCTCTTCCCGGTCGCGCACAATCGCCTTGGCAAACTCCTTTGCGAGTCGCTCTTCGCCAAAGTCCCGGAAGATCTGCGGCCCAGGACCAAGACCAGTAGGACGTCAGTCTCGTGAGCTCCTGAGCTCCTGAGCTCCAGCCAACGTAACGTCCGACCTTTGTGAGCTGCACTTCCGAGTGCGTGTTGAGCACGTCGGCTGCTGTGACGCCGCCACTGCGCTGGTCGAAGCGCATGTCGAGCGGCCCGTCGTGCTGCAGACTGAAGCCGCGCGCGGCCTCGTCAAAGTGGAAACTGTTGGCGCCCAGGTCCACGAGCACACCGTGCACGCTACCGCTAGTCGGGAAGCCAGCGGCTGCCAAGTGGCGACGGACGTCTGCGAACGAGCCCTGCTGGAACGCCACGCGATCGCCAAACTCGCGCAAGTTCGTCCTCGCGATCGCCAGCACCTGATGCCAGTGCGCGTTACGACAACCACCGTCTACAGTACTTGCGCTCCGCACGATTGTGCGCATAGACAGTACGCACCTCTGCGTCGCGGTCGATGCAGAGCAGCCGCGCGTCGTCGCAGCGCGTCAGCAGCGCGCGCGAGTGGCCACCAAAGCCGGCGGTGCCGTCTACAAACCAGCGATTGCCTGTGTTGGAGGTCGACGTGTCGCCCGCCCATAGCGCCACTGCTTCCTGCAGCAGGACAGGCATGTGACCATGGCTGCTGGTGCTGAAAGGCGCTGCGAACGAAGCGGTTGGTGCAGCTGAAGCGGAGCGGAGCCGCGCAGAGATCAGCGGCCGGCGGCTCTGGCGGAGCAGCGCGTGCATGATGGACCTGTCAACAATTGGTTGGAAATTGGCGTCACTGGGCGAAATGTCCGCTGTTACACGAAATGCATTTGCATCTCACAGAAATGCAGCAGCGACGAACAACAGCGTGGATACATTTTGTGGCGGACTCCAAACTGTGACGTGGCGCTCTTCCTTTTTCACTATAGCGATAAAAGCAAGGGATGGCTATTGGTTTGTCCAAACAGACGTTTGGTTTGTCGCTTTGTCTGCCTACAGAGCACCATCGAATAGCCACCCGACGCCACTCGCGAATCCACTGCCGCCCTTCCGGCCCTTCCGCCCAAGCCGCACGCACCTTCCTTCCTTCCTCTCTGCCTGCCGCTTGGCACTGTCCGCTTGTCGCTCCATACGCCATGCGCACGAGTCCGCACGCTGACGAGACGCTGCAGCGGCGGCTGCCGTCGTACTCGCCGCACAACACGCGCCTCGAGACGGCGCCGACGCACGTGGCGTCTGCGTGGCCTGCGACGTTCGAAGAGGGCGTCGAGACCATGTACGTGGCTAGTTTTGCACTGCATGAGGTGGCGTCCAGTGCACTGTCTCACGCTCTCTTTCTCTGGCGACGGGCAGCATGGCGTCGCCTGCTGCGGGGCTCCGTCGGCACCACTCGGGGTCGTTCTCGGAGCACTCGCGGCTGCTGCAGCCGACGCCGCCAGCCGCAGCCGCTGATGGAGGCGGTAGTAATAGTAATGCGCATGGCAAGATGAACTACCAGGAAGCCGTGTTCAACGCCATCAACGTGCTCTTGGGCGTCGGCGTGCTCTCGAGTCCGTTCGCATTGCGCTCGAGTGGGCTCCTCATTGGCGTCCCGCTCTTTGTTTTCTTCACGCTCGTGACAAACCACACGGGCAAGCTCCTTGGCTACTGTCTTGACTACCAGGAAGGCATGCAGGTGCGGCATGGGGCATAGGCTGGGCTGGGTAGGGAGGGAGGGAGGACTGACTGTGTGGACTCTACTATTGCTGCTCAGACGTACCCAGACATTGGTGAAGCGGCGTTCGGCACCCGCGGCCGCCTCGTGATCAGCGTCATCTTCTTCTCAGAGCTCTTCACGGCGTGCGCCATGTTCAACGTCCTCAGTGCGTCCGTCTCGTCTCCTGCTCCTGTCCCTCCCCTGTCGCTCGCCCGTCCAACTCCACTGACGTGGTCTCGTTATCTTGACAGTTGGCGACACGCTGGCAGCGCTTGTCCCGGCGTTCACGGAGCAGCAGATGGCAGTCCTCGCGTTCCTCGTCATCATGCCGACGCTCTGGACGACGCACCTGTCGCTCCTGTCGTACTTTAGCGTCATTGGCATCCTCTCGTCGCTCTTCTGCCTCTTCACAGTCTACTACGTCGGCTTGGCGATCGACCCGACGGCGCTAGGGTACACAGTCGGCAGTCTCCTCGCGCCGCAGCCGCTCGAGCTGCTCGCAGACACGGAACGCATCCCGCTCGCGATCGGCCTCACGATGGTCGCGTTCGGCGGCCACTCGGTCTTCCCGTCCATCTGCTCGTCCATGCAGGACCGGGCCGAGTACCCCAAGGTGCTCAACGTCGCGTACTTCATCGTGTGTCTCGTCTACGGCGCGATTGAGCTCGCCGGGTACCTCATGTTTGGCGTCCAGACGACCAAGGAGATCACGCTGAACCTCATCGCCGTCTACCCGGGGCTCCTCACGCGCCTCGTGATCTGGACGATCGCGCTGAACCCCATGTCGAAGATCGCGATCACGATCACGCCGATCGCGCTCGCACTCGAAGAGTTTGTGCTCACGCCGCAAGAGATGAGCGAGCCGGGCAGTCGGCGCACGAAGCTCTTCCGCGCGTTCCTCCGCACAGTCCTCGGCGTCTCGGCGCTCTTCTGCGCGCTCTTTGTGCCGCACTTTGCGCGCGTGACGTCGTTCCTCGGCGCGTTCTTTGCGATGCTCGCGTCCGTCTTCCTCCCATGCGTGTGCTACATTAAGCTCTTTGCCCACCGCCTGCCGCGCTGGGAGATCTGGCTCAACGCAGCGCTCGCAGCGCTCTCGCTCGTCTTCACGGTCGTCGGCACTGCGGCGTCCTTCACGTCGCCGGCCGACTAAGTTGCGGCTACGTATAGTCAGTCAGTCAGTCTGTCGTTCGACCCCCATAGCCCCCCAGCCTCACCAAGCAAGCAAGTAGCGAGGGCTTTGAATCTTCACTTGCTTGTGCGTCAGAGAGCTCTACGAACTCGTTCAATGGCATCGTTTATACTATGAACCTCCGGCGTGCGAGAGACCAGGTACTGTGGTGTATGTGATGGCGAGTGAGAGAGTGCGAAAGGGAATGGATGGCACTTGTCTTGAGACAGACGAAGGCACTGTAAGAAAGTGGTGTCTGTGATTGGTCCAATACAGTAGTACGACATTCCGACCAGTAGGTACCGACAAAAATACAGTTGATGCTCAAAATACTGTGGTCGACGTCGTCGTCACGACACTTTGGCAGTGACAGCTCGCTGGGAACCTTCATGCTGTGGCGGTGCTCAGGATGCCGCCAGAAGTGAATGAGCTCGGGTTCGCACACGCGCCATCGTCAAAGCGGTCTCTGAAAACGCTGCGGGAGGCGGCAGGAGAGCCGACATCCTCCCCGTCTCCGCTCGTGAATGGCAACAACCGCCGAGACGTCCTGACCCTCGACGAGCTCGTGGAGAAGTCCCGACATGACGCTATCGTGGGTCTGCAGCGCTGGTACGGACTGAGCTGGCACTGTGGCTAAGTGCAGGAGTGTACGACAACCAAACGGCTACTTGAACTCAGACTAATGATCGAACGCGAGACTGGCTATGCAGGTGGAGACGGCGCCGTGGCAACCAGAAGCGCGTGGCCAAGTTCCAGGAACTGTATCGAGTACACGCGCAGGCAGTGATCCACACGAAACGCAGCGCGCGGATCCGCGCCAAGCTCCGTGAGCTGCTGCTCCACGTCGTCTTCCTCTCCGTCTACTCGGCGAGCACGACCGCCGACTACTCACGCGACCGCTTGGCCCGCTTCGCGACGTCGCCAGTGGGTACGTCAGTGTGTACTTGTGTACTCGGACGGCGACATCAACTACAGTATAGTACAGTACACGCCTGACGTCTGAGGTGTGTGTGTGGTTCATACCGACCGCAGCTCAGTACGCAGCTGCCGAGTTCCAGGTTCCAACCAGCTCGGTTGTCCCAGCAGAAGTTAAGTCGCTCTACCGAATAGCGAGTACGGCCGAGCTCTTCGCTTGGCTCAAAGGCCCGTTCCTCCGTCTCTCGTACCCACGTGAGACGAGTACAGACGCGCTCGTGTTCCAAACCAACCGCGTTGTCGGCGGAATCCGCGTCGGTCAGCTCCGCGTCATGAGCTCCAACTGCACGACGCGCGTCACCAGCTACTTCGCCTTCAACTTGTCGTCTCCGCTGTCCTGTTACGGTACTGTCCGTGGCGACTTTGACACGACCGTCGAGTCCATTCAGTCGTTCGGTGGCTCGGACAAGACGGCGTTTCCGTTCGCTGGACTCAACGGCACCGACACACTGGCGGAGCGATCGACGTACTTCTCGTCCATGTCGTCCGGGTCGCTCGTGCTGCCAGCGCCAGCGTTCTCAGTCGTGCTCTCTCGTGCAGACCGAACGCAGGCCACACAAGTACTCGAGTGGCTCGAAACCGACGCGTACATTGACGCACACACGCGCGTCGTCCTGGTCGACGTGAACCTGTTCAACGTGATGCTGCACCGCGTGCTCGTGCTCCGCTTCGTCTTCGAGTTCCCTGCGAGCGGCGGCGTCGTCGCGAGCACACTCGCCACCAGTGCGCCGGTCGCCAAGAGCTTCCTCTTTGACTCGGAGCAGCTTGTCAAGTCCGTCTGCGACCTTGCTGTCCTGGGCTTCTACGGCTACTTCCTCGCGTCCGAGCTGCTCGCGCGCACGGACCGGCGGCGCAAAGCGGCAGCGCTACGAGCACTCAAGTGGTCTGCACGAGACGGCTCAACTGCTCGTGTCCTCAGTCTGCTCTTCTACGCGCTCGTGTGGACACTCCGGCTCGTTGCGCTCGTCCACTTCCCCGGCACGTTCCCGCTCGAGACGGACGCGTTCGTGTCGCTACGCGGGTTCGCTGAGCCTGTCCGCCTCTCGCAGCACCTACTCGCAGTCAACACGTGCCTCTGTTGGCTCGTGCTCGTGCTCCTGCTTCGCGTCTCCGACACAATCGACGTCTTTGTCCGCACGATCGTGGTCGCCAAGACGAAGCTCTTCGCGCTGTTCGTCTGCATGGCGCTGCTCGTCATCGGGTGTGCGAACGCGCTCGTTGTAGCGGTCGGCGGCTCGGACGACTCCCAGGGCGTCGACAGCGTTGGGACAGCGACACGCACACTCCTGGAGCTGGTTTTTGGAGCGACGCAGCGCCACCAGCAGCCGCGGACCGACCACGTCGAACCGGACGCGGCTGTGCACTCGGTGCTGCTCGTCGGCTTCCTTCTGCTCAACGCACTCGTGCTGTCGAACCTCTTCCTTGTCGTGCTCTACGAAGCGTACGGGACAGCGCGTGATGACGCTGCCCGCGAGAAGCAGCAGTCGGCGCTCGCCCAAGTCCCTCTCGCAGTCGAAGTCGCCACGTACGCAAAGGTGTTGGCCGTGCAGCTCCGCTCGAAGCTCGCCCGACTATGCGTCCCGCTACGAGCAGGGAAGGCGCTCAAGACCCGCTTGTCGGTCGTGCATGGGCTCGCAGCGTCGCCAGCGCTCCAGCGAAGCGGGAAGCTCCTTGCGAGCCACGTCGGCGCGCTGAGTGACGTGGGCGGCAAGCTCGTGCACACTGTCGGGCTGTCGGCAGGTGATGACAAGGACAATGACGCTAGCGACATGTTCAGACGAGGGGTGGGTGACAACAGAGGAGGAGGGCGTGCAGGTCGACGGTCGCCGGAACGCAACAGAGACGGCGGCCGAGACGGCGACAGTGGGGCGACAGTGAAGCTGCTGCAGGGCATGATCCTCCAGCTCGCGCTCCAGAACGAGAGCCTCCTCCGGTCGCTCGACGAAGTGCGCGCCGACGTCAAGAGCCTCATGGCACTGAGTGCGATGGACGGCGCGAGCCGCCACACGCTCCTCTCGCCTGCGTCGCAGAGTCGACTGAGCACGAAGCGCAAGCAGTCGGCGCTGTTGCGCTCCGTGAACCATGTCGAAGTGCTCGAGACGCTTGAGACACTGTCCTGACGGACGGACGTTCGAAAGGCGCTGTTAAGTGAGTGAGGGTGAGAGACACTGAGATGGTCGCCATTTCGCAACGCAGAGCTCCCTCGCTCTCTTAAAACCGCACCGTCCTTCCTCCTTCTACTGCGTCTTGGGCTTCACTGTCGCCACCTTCTCTCCGTCCTCTTGGCCCTCAGAGGCGTGGAAGTCGTCGACGCTAAAGACACGCGTCCAGTCGACACGCTGAGCGCCCGGGAGGCGGAAGAAGTCGACGCAGTTACGCCACCACGAGCCTCTCGAGAACGCTCGCGTCGCGTTCTCGTTCTTGATGAACTCGTACGTCGTGAGCGCCGAGAGCACGAGGTAGACGTGGAAGCCGAGGAGGTACCCGATCCACGCAAACTCAGCGAGTGCGAGCGCAGCGACGCACAGAAGCGTGGGCTCAAAGTGCGCGACGCTCCAGAACCACATGAACCCGCCCTGCGTCCACACGACATCGGGCTGGAGCGTGAGGAAGCGCCAGCTTGTTGCGAGCACGAGCCCAATGCCGAGCTCGGCGAACGCGACAAAGCCGACAAAGTAGCGGTGGTTCAAAGCGCCGATCGCGTTCACCGTGAACGGACAGTAGTGGTCGAACTTGGCGATGCAGGCCTTGAGCTCGGGGCAGTGCTTGCTGCGCAGTGGCCGGCGGTGGAGGCATGTGAGGCAGAGCTTCGTCGCGACTGGCGACTTGGACTCGACCAGCTGTCGGATGTTCGTGAGCTTCTCACTGTACGACGTCGACACGACACCAGCGTCCGTCGTTGCGGTCTTGTAGAGGCACCAGAGCGTCATGGCGACAGCGAACGCCGTGAGCAGCTGGTAGCCGACACTCGTTGCAGTCGCGGCTGCGAGCCGCGGGAAGCTCGACGCGATGAACACGATGGAGCTCAGGTTCACGCCGAGCAGGAGCGCCGCTGCTTTCTGCTTGTCGCCGTACGTGCCGCGCTGGAGGAGCTTGAGCAACAGTGCTGTCGCGGTGATGACGACTGCTTCCAGCCACGCGATGCGGAATGCGCCGTCGCTGTGCACGACGATAGCGCAGAGCGTGGGCAGGAGCAGCCACGGCACGAAGAACGACAGCTTGTACACGTTGCCTTCCAGTGTCGGTTTCTGGTGGAGGGGGTGGCCGTCCGACGCGAATGGGAGTGAGTTGACCAGCCAGCCAGTGTCGTGAAGTGGTGTACAACAGTGTGGCGTACCTGGATGCCTGTCCACTGTGCGAGTCGCTGGAGCTGCTCGTCCTCCGTCAGCAGATGGAGGGCGACAGACTTGGCGTGCGCGTGCGTCCGCGCGAGGCTGAGCGGCGTCTCGCCCTGGACGTTCACGACTGTCGGGTCCGCGCCACTGTCGAGCAGCATGCGCACGCCGAGCCCGAGGTCGTTTCTGGCCGCGTGGTGCAGCGCTGGTGGGGGACACCACCGACCGAGTGTGAGTGAACTGAACTGAGGCGCTTGTAAGACCAATCCTCTCCCCTGGACTGTTTGTACCAGTGTTCCCGTCGGCGTCCTGGAGGTCCACGGACGCCTGGAGGCTCAGGACCATCCGGAACGAGTCGAGATGGAAGCGCTCGCGGGTGCACAGCAGCATCAGCGCCGTCTTCTGGAGCGTGTCTATGCACGTGAGCGTCGTGAGAGTCAGTCACGAGTGCCGACAAGCACCAGTGTCGTCCCTCTCCACGTCTCCTAACGCTGGCGACCGTCACCACCTCGCATGCGCACGTCAATGTCCGTCCCTTTCGCCACAAGGTACGCTGCTGTGATGGGGAAGCAGCGCTAGAAGCAAGCAGACCGACAGTCGCCCATAGTCAGTAGACAGCACGCGAGCGCTCGTCGCGTAGCTCCAAAGACGTCCGTTCCCCCACCTGGATCGACAGCAGAAACGCGTTAAAGCCGGTGGCGTCCAGGAACCCCGCGTCTGCACCGTGGCGCAGCAGCAGCTCCACTGCGTAGATGTGGTTGTGGTACGCGGCCCAGAAGAGCGGCGTCGTCTGGAGCTCGCCCCCGAGCGCATCGACGCGGATCGTCCGCTGGAGCACGGGGTCAGCGAATAGAAACCTGCAAAGTAGAATGCATCCAACGACGTAAACGCCAGTCAGCGATTGCGTGCGTTGCGGCATTGGATTTACGCCATAATGGACGACGCACTCGAGGACCCGCATCTTGCTGTTTACAGCTGCGTGGTGGAGCAGCGTCGCGTTCGACGCGTCCTCCAACGCGTTCACGTCAAAGTCCGGCGTCTGCGGTCGCCAGTCACACAGTGTTGCATCCCAATTGTGAGCGTCGTGTACATATGGCACGCATACGTGCTGTTATGGAGCCGAACGCACCGCCGCAATGAGCTCCTGGAGCTCTGGGAGGAGTCCGAGGCGTGCGCAGTCAAAGACCGTTGGCAACCGCAATGGCTCGCTACACGCAGCGCACGTCGCCTGCTTCGGCTCACAAGCGTCGCTGTCTGCAGCTTCAGTTGAGGCGTCAGGCGGCGCCACGGACGACGAGGAAGCGGCGCCGCACAAGCTGCAGATTCGTCGCATGGTGGTGTGGAGGTGCTTTCGTTTCGAAAGGAGTTTGATTGTGGGTACCCTTTTGGACCCCACTTTCAAGCAGTTTTTTAGTTTTTTAGCTGAATCATTACAACAGCTCTGTAATGAATCATCTAAAACAGAGGTCTGAAACTGTTTTATGTGGTGGACACAAACTGAAGGACCGACAAGCGACTCAGTGTGAAAGTCTCACTTGCGCCGGAAGCTCTCGATGTGAAGATGCGGACGGAATAAGGAGCTCTCCCGTCCGAATACGATCTGAGGAAGTGCGAAGCGCGCCAAAATAGGTGGGTGGCGTTCTTCTGTGCTGATGTCTGTCGTCACTCTCTCTCGCAGCCGCCGCCACACAAACCCACGAGTGAGGACCACACACACACGATGCATCCCGACCGACTGCCGGTCGAACCGCTACGCGGTTGCGACGCCCCAGCGTCTACACGTGCCTCTTCGCGCTTGTACGCACAGGGCGTGCGGCTGCTCGAGCACAAGGACAGCGTCTTCCGCCAGTTCGGACTGCTGCGGCCGAGTCCGACGGCCACTCCCGCTGCTGGGAGTCCACGTGCGACTGCCACGACGCAACAGCGCAAGATGCCACTCACACAGGCAACAGGGAAGAACCGCCGAGCGCCCCGTGCGACGAGAGAGCGGGCCATGAGCGCCCCGTACGCGCCGGATCGCCACACGCTGGCCGTTGGCTCCATGGCCCGTACGTTCTCGTTCCGCTCGACGATGGAAAGTCGGATGCTTGTGGCACCCGCTCCCAAGGCTCACGGGAGTCAGCACCATCACCAGCCGTACCAGTCTCATCACCACAAGCGACCAGTGAGTAGTGCTGCGAGTGACAAGACGCGGTCCTTTGGAGCAAGCGGTGGCAGCCGTGCGACGATACCCACGACGTTCATGAGCAGCAGTGGGAGACAGCCAAGCGGTCGCACGACAGCCAAAGCAGCCACACACCGCCAGCAGCAGCAGTTGACTCGGTCGGGACTGACAACGCCCAGGAGAGACGATGCGGCCACCGCCGCCAAGCGCCAGTCTGTGCGCATCGGAGTCCCAACCACCTTCACAGGCGCACTCGCGGCCTCCAGCTCCACCTCACTGCCCGTGACGCTCGTGCAAGTGTCGCGACGGACGTCGTCGCCCATTGCGACGCCGAGCGCTGCCGAGTTTGGGATGCGCAAGCGGCCGAGCGTGTCACCGATCCCGAGCCTGCAGGCTGGAGGCGACGGACTCTCGCCATCGTCGCCGCCACAGCCACGCGCGTCCGTGCTTGTGCGTCGCGACAGCAAGATGGAGCGCTTGCTGGAGCAGGTCACAGTGCTCAAGGCGTCGCTCGGGCTCTCGGACGACGACCTCCACTGGAAGGTCGAGAGCACGAAAGGGAACGCGTTCCTGGCCGCTGAGCGGCACTTGACTGACGGCGAAGAGCGGTACAACCGCCTCGTGTACGAAGTGCAGCTGCTGTCGCAGACGCCGTGCGAGGAAGTCGCTGCTGGACTCGTCAAGCGCGTCCGGGCCATCATGGCGCAGGCGGGGACAGTCACAGTGAATAAGTCGGCGCTCGCTGGGAGCCAGAGCGACGCCGCTCGTCTCAAGAAGGAGATTCTCGACGCGCGAGTCGCGTCCGAGCTCCAGCAGACTGCAGACGCGAACGCCGACGACAGCAACAGCACTCGACCACTCGCATCGTCACCCGACCAGGTGGCTGAGCTGAGCCAGCAGCTCGAAGACGCCAAGACGCGGATCGCGGAGCTCCACGAGACACTGCGTGTCGACATCTTGCGGCTCAACGACATGGTCGTGGCGCTCAGCAGCGACACGGACCGGCTCGCGGCCACGTGCGCCGAGTTCACGTTCCTGTCGCCCGAAGTCGCAGATGTGAGCGCGCAGCTCGTCGCGCTTCTCCGACGCGTCCCCGAGCACGCAACTGGCGGCGACAAGCTCCAGTCGCTCGGCGAGCTCATCGTGCAGACGGCCCAGCGCCTTCGCGGCTCGCGTCTGCGCGACCTGAAGCGAAAAGAGACGGAGCTTGCAGCTGCGATCGCAGACATTGAGATCTGGAAGACACGGCGCGAGCACGCGAAGGAGTGCGCTGCGGAGCTCGCTACGCGCGAACAGCAGTGGCGACTCGACCACGCGGACGCAAACAACGACGCGTTGCGCCTCATGCGCAGCCTCGTGCCGCCAGACGTGCAGCAGCTGAGCGTCGACGCGATCGTGGCCCAGGCGGCGCACGCTGGCGTGCTCTACACGTTCGACCTCGCGGCGTACGTGAAGCAGAACCGCTTCTTGCACTGGCTCCGGACGCACGCGAGCGACGTGGCGCGCGACAACTTCCTCGCGGTCGAGAGCGCGTCTCACTTCCTCACGTTCGCAACGACGCTCGACATTCACGAGCTCCGTGCGCTCAGCACCGTCGTGCCGCTGAGCGCTACGGGCGGCTTTGAGTTCGACAAGGACGGCCGGAAGGCCGAGTGGAAGGCGCAGTTCCTTGACCACGTGTACGCGCTCGTGGCGCGGCAGCGTGGCGAGAGCGTCAAGGCCGGGTGGGATCCAGTCCGAAGAGCACGCGGTGACGTCCCCCTCCCGCCCTTGACAGCCAAGCAGGAGCTCAACGCAGTCTACCGGTACCCAACTGAGGCCGAGATCGATGCGCGGATCGCCAAGTTTGAGCGCCAACGCGAGCGTCTCGATCTCAAGCGCGAGAAGCTCCGTGGACTCGAGGACGCGCTCATCCCAGCGGCCAAGGCCGAGTACGTTGCGATCGCCGAGGACGCGCGGTCGAACGCGCTCCAGCGGTCGTTCGGCAAGGCAACGCTCGTGCGCATGCGGGACGACGCCAAGCAGGCGCTCCAGGCGCTCGTCAAGTCCCGGGACGCGCTCGCAGCGGAGCTCGCGCACGCAGAGCGCCAGTGGGACGCGCAGAGCCCCACGTTCACGCAGTTCCTGGACGAAGCCGCGAAAGTGCGTGCGCTGGACCCCGAGACCCGGGAAGCGCGCATTCGCGGCCCGTTCGAGCCGGACGCGGAGCTCCGACCGCGTGCGCGTGCAGCGTTCAAGAAGCTCTCAGTCGAGGAGGAGGCGCAGGCGCGCCGGTGCGAGCTCGAGAGTGCGATCGCGAGTCGCGGCAAAGAGATCAGCGATGCTCAGACGACAGTAGCGACAGTGGCGACCACGTCCGGTGCGAGTGTGTCGTCGTCCTTCCGAGCCGACGCGACAGTTCCAGACGCAGTGGAGCAACCAGCGGCCTCGTTTGGGTCGTCGTCGTCGTCGTTTCGGCGCGTCAAGTCGCTCGAGGTGTCGACTGAGGTTCTCCGGTTCCTCCAACAGGACTTTTGCAGCACCCAGCGCGTGCAGATGCTCGCAGCGGCGGCGGCTTCGAGCGCTGGCGGTGGCGGTGGAGGCGGTGGTGCCCCGAAGGCGGCGCTGGCGGTGGCCGCTGCTCTCCGACTGAAGCGCTTCGCGTCCGACGTGAGTCTCGAGACGCGAAGTGGGGGCGACCTGACTGGAGCTACACCAGCAGCAACAGCTCCCGTGAAGCCAAAGTCCAAGGCGCTGCTCAAGCTGCTCGAGAGAGAGACAGAGAGCGGAGGAAGGCGAGAAGCGGGCGACTCGGAGCGGCCGCTGTCGCCGCTGAAAGGGAACATCTTTAGCGAGTTGCAGACGCGCGTTGCAACCAAGATGCGCACCCGGAGCAGCAGCGACGGTGCTGAGACGGGTGCTAGTGGTTCGCAGTCGTCGGTGCCAATGAGCTTCCTGGACGAACTCAAGCGCAAGGCCGCGCGGAGCTTAGCAGCGAGTGGAGACGGCCCGGCCCTGTTGCCTCCTGTCGTCGTGGCGGCCTCTCCCGTGTCCGCTCGAGAGCAGGAGCGCTTTGTTGAGGGTGCCGTACTTCCGCCAGCTCCACAGTCGTTTCTAAACGAACTACAGGCTCGAGTGCGGTCCAGTGGAGACTGCGACTGAGACCTCAAGCAACGCCACACACTGTACGGTACTCCATTCGTACGTAAGGGAGGAGAAGAGACGTCACGGGACGACTACTCGTCCGCTTTGCGGGCCGCAGCCTCCGCCACGCGCAGCTGGTGCTGCTGCTCACGGTACCTCTGGATGCGACCCGCCGCCTTCTCCTGCAGCGTCGTCTCCATCGCCCGCACGTCGTCCGCTTGGCTCGCGAGCGCCGCTGCGAGCTCACGCTGTCTCTCGCGTCGGTACGCGCTCTGCGCCTCCGATCCACCGCCGGCCGCCTCAGCCGCTGCCACGCGAGCCTGCGACTCGTCCTCAAGCAGCAAAACCACGTTCTCGTCGTCGTCGACGCGGACTTCGAGCACCGAGAGGCCCTAACACAGTAGGTGGGTGGGTTAGGAGGCAGGACGGTAAGTCGATGAAGCCAAGCACTTGACGTACACCTATCAAATGTCCTACGTACTGGGAAGGCACGGGGGTGCGGACTCGCGCGAACTCCTGTCGGGCCCTGGAGACACATGCCGGTTCCTAGTGTGGCCGCCAGTCGGTGTCAATAATATAATGGGATAGAATGGAACTACGACTGGAAAGTATCGCAAGCCGATACGAGAGACGCGGCCACGCACGCGGATCGAAGAACGCGCCGTGGGCCTTGCACTGCAAAAAGCCGGCGCTGAAAAAGTCGCTATCGTCCAGGTCGAGCTCCAGTCGCGCGTGCGGACAGCGGTTCACGAACGCGCGCGGCCGCTCGCTCGCATCGCACCAGAAGACCAGTCCGGTCTCGCGGCGTCGACGGCCGGGCGACCGTCCAAGCACCAGCTCGAACTTGAGCGCGCGGCCGCGGTGTGCACGCAGCTCCGCGAGCGAGCAGAGCACTCGGAGTGGCCGTGGCATCTCGAGTGAAAAAATAATTAGTTTTATCAACTTGAATTTTGTATGTGCACCAGTCCATTTGATGTCGAGTGTCGTCTCGTGGTGGCGATACACAGTTGAACACAAGTTGAGAGGTGATAAATTAGGTGACGACACGTCGTCGGCAGGCTAACTGAGCGGGGCAGTGGAGCCCTTGACGTAAAAGACTGGCACTGGCACAGGCTCGTGCACCGAGAGCTGTTTCGCGCTCTGAAAGTACGTGAGCACGAGCCGCTGGTACTCGGGCACAGACCGCGCGAGGTCCGTGAACGAGACGTCGTCGACCCAGGACGGGACTGTCGACACTGTCGACATTGTCGCGGTCATTGACGGTCGGGCGATTGGCTGCGGCAGCATATTCATCCCCATGGAGTTGCGTCCAAGAGCCGATTTACTGGGGACCTTGCGAGGCGGCCGCGTCGCACGCGTGTAGCGCGTCAGCAGCGCGTGCAGCGGCACGTCAAAGACGTCCCAGGCCGTCATCGCCGGCGTGCGCACGAGAGCCGAGATCTCAAAGAGCTGCGCGGCTTCAGCGCCGAGCACTGCAGCGTCTGAGCTCGCTGCGAGCACGATGCGGTTCCCAGCGTACGAGAGGTAGAGGAGGGCGTGGAAGTAGCAGTAGCGCACGTCGCGGTGCCAGTGGAGGAAGAGGCGGCGGAATTGCGTCGCGAGCACGCGCGTGAGCGCTGTCCGGAGCGAGAGCGAGAACGCGTCGAACGTCCGCAGGAGGAAGAGCTCGGTGGCCTTGAGAATCTCAAAGTGTTCAGACGCCAGCAGGCGCGTGAACACGAGCTCGAGCAGCGCAATGTCGACAGTCTCGACCGTCTCGACAGTCGACGACAGCGACGGCTCGTCGCGGAAGAAGCGAGGGAACGCCGTGATGAACCGCTCGAGGTACTGGAGACAGAGCTCGACATGGTGCGGCACGAGGGCGTTCGTGGTCGTGAGCACAGTGAGCAGCAACGACGGCAGCAGCGACAGGTTCTCGGCCACGAACTGGAGCGCCTGGCGGAAGAAGCGCGCACCAGGAGCCGACGCCGATGCCTCGAGTGTCTGCAGCGCCTGGCTGCTGTGGCTGCGCTTCGAGCCCTTGACGCTCGCGCGCTCGAGAGCGGCGTCGTCGCCGTCGGACGGCGCCAGCGCCGCCTCCAGCGCCTGTTGTTGCTGGTGTTGGAGCAGCGCGGCAGTCGACGACAGCAGGAGCTCTGCGAGCACTGGGAAGCCCGGCACACGCGGCCACTCGACACGGCCCCACGCTCCACCGGCTATCGTCAGGTGCTGAACCAGGTTCGCGAATAGCACCATGCGCGCGTCTGCGTCGGTGAGGACCGTGTCGAGGAAGCGGACGTGCGGCTTCCAGCTCTCGTCGCGATTGAGCGGTGCGACACACGCACTGCACTTGGCCGTGAGGCTCTCGGGCCACTGGAAGAGTGGCAGTGGGCTCTCGAGCGACGACGACTCGGTGACGACTGGTGCGGACACACTCCCGACACGCTTGGTGCGGCGGCGGCCAGTGGCGCTGCGAGCGGCCTCCTGCGAGAGCTTCGCTGTCATTGTTTCGCGCAGGAACGGGATGCGGAGGTAGGTCGCAGCCATGACGGTCGCCAGCAGCTCGTGCGCCTGACTCATGGCCGCCAGCGCCGCCGAATTTCCAGTTGACAGTGTGGCCGCTGTTGCTGTCACGATCGCGTCTTCCAGGCGCTGCAGCGTCGACTGGTGGAGCGAAAGGTACCTGCGCACGAGCACACAGAGCGGCGCACTGGTGTGGCTGCTGCTGCTGCCGGTGCGCTTCGTCTTCTTCATCAGGCGGCTCCGGCGGCTCGGCTTCTTCCCCGACGCCACGGCAGCTGCTTGAGAGCCGGACGCGGCTGTCGGGACGACACGGAACGACCCTGCGCGCTCGAGCCGCACGCTGCTCACCCGTCGCTTGGCGTGGCTGCCACTTCGGCTCCGGAACGCGTCGCCACTGCCATAACTGGACGACTGGTGGACGCTGCACGCACCAGTCGCGACAGCGTTGAGCGCCACGTCGAACTCGTGGCGCTGGACGACCGCTTGGAGCAGCTCGACGGCCGACGACCGCGTGTTGTCGGCGTCCTGCGACTCGCTGGCCTGGAGCAGCAGCGGCAGGAGAACGTCCCAGAGATCGAGTAGCGTCTCGAGAGCGACAGCCACTGGCACGCTGCGCAGCGACGCGTCGCCACTGCTGCTGTAGTTCGCACCTGTCGTCGTTGTTGTGAGCATCTGAGCAAGTCGTGCGTAGCAGTCGCTTGTTACGCCGCTGTCCTTGTGTTGCTGCTGTTTGCGACTGGAGCTACTGCTACTGGTGCTACTGCTGCTCCCTGACGAGCGGATCGTAGACGCTGACGAGACGCGGGCGGTGTCGTCATTGTTGTTATTGGTCGTCTCGCTGGCTGGCGGCACCTTCTCGAGCCGCTCGACGAGGCTGCGCACGAGCTTAAAGAAAGCAGCAGGCAGCTCCGTGGAGGTGAGTGCGAGGCTCTCGGGCGCCAGGAGCTTCGCAGCGACGTCCGTGGCCCGCGGCTTCTTGTGGAGCGCACGAAAGAGGCGCGAGACCGCGTGCGAGAAGCGGTGGGTCGACGGCATCTCGGACGTGTGTGAGAGTGTGTGCGTCTGCTGGTCGGGACGGACGTTTGGGAATGAGCGAGGACGAGGTCCCCTCGGGAAAGAGCGAGAGCCGAGTCGCTCTCTCTCTCGTCTCAAGAGCGGTTGCCCTGATGTGGGTACAGCCGGGTCGGGTCGTCCGGCAGGAAAGAAGGGCCAGGGAAGCGATTGTTTGGGACGAGGTTTCGATGCGACGCTGCGAGTCCCTTCGAGTACTGAAAGCTCTGCTCGCTCGCATGGCTGGCTGGACAAGCAAGCGGCTGCATCGCACCTCGTTGGAAGGATCTGGACACATACGCAGCACGTGCAGCCATTTGATCTCTAAGCACACATGTGTAAGACAGGTGGCTGCTTGCGAGTCATCACCACCATCACTTCTTCATTTGTTGTGCAGAAGTTCAGAGAGGTGAGTGCAGTTTGGGTACATTCCTCATGGCCACCTTCGAAAAGTAACGGAAAGTATCGACCACCTCAAAGTAGCGAAATAATCGAGGGACGTGTCAAGTGAACTCTTCTTGCTTCGTCATGACTCATGGTGGGATCTCCATGCAACAAGCAACCAACAACATTGGCTCGCTTCAGCGCTTTGCGCTCTGTTCGCTGCTGTTTTGGCTCTGTTCGCTGCTCGCAGTTGAAGCAACTCAATCCGCTGCCGCGCACACTTTACGCTCGTACAATAAATAGGCCGAGCACCAAAGCCTCGCTTCGGTGCGGCTGGGCCCGACCCGTGGTCTGAATTTTTTGGTCGTCTATCCAGCACATTTGCTCGCGTGACTCATCGACAGCGACACCGCCGGGTGTCGGGTGAGTGCAGGAACAATCGCAAGCACAAACAGAAACTGCAGAGAGCGAGTCCAAACTACATTTTGTTACCACTGGCCAACAAGCGAAGCCATCGGGTGAACGGAGCCCCACTCAATCGACACCCGCCTGCCGCAGATGGCACACTTTTGTGCCTCAGATGTTTGATTTTTGACTCAAATCATAAGTGGATTTTGTGGCTGAGGTGGGGGTGAGTGGCTCCAATGGGTGCCAACCAAAACTGACATACATCAACGGCATATGTCATAGCATATGCAAACAATTTTCTCCTCGACAATCGTACAATTTCCTCCTGCTTAATCAGTGACTTTTTCGGATGCCGTGATTTCATGGCATCCGAAAAAGTCAATCCAAAACCTGAAGTATCCACCGACAAGTCGACACGCGAAGAAGCAAAATATTGGGTGTCTACCAAAACTGACTTATCGCCTCGATTAAGCATCCGGAAATTCTTGACGTATCCGACCCGAAATTGGTGACATATGCATCGAAGTATCGACGCGAGACAAAAAATCGTCTCAGTAAGCACCCCCCTAC
>JAASGD010000467.1:0-22076 GCA_023334115.1 Globisporangium megalacanthum
GCTGCACCCGTGGATCGCCACATGACGCGCACTCTTAATGGTAACTTTTGACTGTCAATGGCTGGGTTTGTTCGAGTCTGTTGTGACGGTAGCTCACACTCGCGCTTTCGTCGCCTCGCACACACAACTTGCTGCCCGCCTCACCCAACCATTCAACCACCCTCTTTTGCATGAAGGCGCGTTTCGGCCAGACACCGTTCCAGCCGCTGTCGTTGCGGCCAGTCGAGTGCGAGCGATACGCCCGACTGGCCGACGACCTCCTACGCGGTGTGCTGAGCGAGTACGACCACTTTGGACCGCCGTCCGCGTCGCGTATGTTCAGCAAGAGCCGGTGGAAGGTCGTGAAGGCGCTCGGGAGCTTCACTGTGTACCAGGACCGCGCCAAGAGCGCACCACATACAAGTCACAGTAGCGACACCAGTACCCACGATGCAGCCATGACTCGAAGCGACTCAGACCACGTCGAAGACGACAATAACGACAATAACGACAATATCGACATTGTTGACGACAGTGCGGACTGGAAGATGGCCGAGCTCGTGGTCTCTGGTATCGTCTCAGGCACGGTCGAGGACGTGTTGTTTGGGATGACCGCCCACGACTCGGCCGCCATGCTGCTGCGCACTGCGTACGTCGACGAGAGCTGGCTCGACGCGGCCGTGCTCTGCCCGATCGCATTGCCGACAGTCGCAGACCCGTTCCGGTTCCTCGGTGTCAAGTGGTGCGTGAAACGCATGCCCAAGAAGTTCTCTGGTGTCGTGCAGCCGCGGGACTTTGTCTTCCTCGAAGCCTCAGGGCTGCTCACGTGCTCGGACGGCCGTCAAGTTGGGTATTTTCTGCGCCACCCTGTCGATATCGCAGGCTGTCCAGAACTCACAGCCCACAGTGTCGTCCGTGGCCGCTTCACGTCGGCCGCGATCTTCACGCCACTGCCGGAGACTGGTGCTGTCGATATCTTTGTGCGTGGGAGAGCGTCGCCATCCGGGAAACTGCCGCTATCGATCGCTGTCGCACTCACTGCGAACGCGCTCTTGAGTGCAGCGAACGCTGTCGGGATCGCCCATAGTAAGAAGCTTGCGTGGCTCTACCGTCGCACCCGAACGACAGCGACAGCGACAGTGACAGTGTCGGGCCCAGCTCTGCTGACCGAGACGTCGCGACGGTGCGTCGTGTGCATCCGACGGTTCAGTAAACTGAGCAGCGTCGTGACGTGCAGCGTGTGTCGAGAACGCATCTGCTCTCGGTGCCGCCTCTGGCGCTCGCTGAGCTTTGTCGACCCACACCACCGTCGACAACGACAACGACAACCCGCCAAGCCCACCAATAACCACAACCAGAAGCTGACACAATGCCCGGGCGGTTATCAGCTAACGGAGATGACGGGCACGTTCTGCAAGAACTGCGTCTCGACTGCGAACAACGCGAGCGCGCTGGAGATTGCGCGACAAGAGGTGCTCTCGGGTCGGTACGGACCAGTTGGTGCGGCCACGGACGACAATAACGGCAACGACACCACTAGTGAGCTCACGATCGCACTTGCTGCTAGTGTCGAAAATGTCGAAAATGTCGATAATCTCGACAATGTCGACAATGACGACGGGAACGACAGTGCGATTGTCGTCCGGGACGCATCCTTGGAGGCACCGGCGCACTGGGCGGATGAGGGCGACGACGTGGACGAGCTGCACTTGAGCGGACGCGAGTGGACACCTGCGTATCCGTACGCGAGCGACGTGGAGCCGACATCGAGCCGGGGGACCCCGAGTGTGCAGGAGCGACAGGCGCTTTGGCGCAAGATGGCGGAGCTGCGGGAGCAAGCGGAGCACGTGTACGCACTCACGAAGCACACGTCGACTCTCCATTTGACGGCTGGCGGCTCAGAGGCCAACTCGGTTGACCAGTGCGACTCGGAAGTGGACGAACTGGACTAGGAAGTCAGGAGAGAGAGAGTGTGTGGGTGCGTTCGTATGGGTGTTTGTAGTGTGTGGGGCTGGAGGCCATCAACTCAACATGTCGTTCTTCTTCTGAGCTGATTGCCAGTCAGCATTGCTCTCCAGATCGGATCGATCGGTTCGTTTGCATTGGGAGCGTGAAGTTCACGTCACGCCACGCTTGGTGTCGATCTACTTTTGATTAATCGGGGGCGTTAGCTAGAAATGGTGTCCGCAGCGGCACATTTTCAAACGGTTTTCCCAGTGAAATGGTCGGTAGTCGGGGACGAATCGACGTCGAACATAAACAGGACGGTATTCGTCTGCTTATCTGCTTGATTTTGATTGACGTGATAGATTTGAGCCTTTAGCGTGTCAACTCGCATTGAAACTCGCCACTCGAAAACTCCCATTCCCACGCTTCACTCGTACTAGCGAGACTGCAGCCATGAAGGCGAGTGCGCTTGAGCAGACTCCGTTCCCGCCGCTGCAGCTCTCGCCCACCGAGCGCCAGCGGCTCCAGACGCTCGCAAACGAGCTGCTCGAGGCAGCGCTGGACGAGTACGAGCGCGTCGGTGCACCGGAACGCCGGCAGCTGCCCAAGACGCTGTGGAAGCCCATCAAGAGCCGCGAAAACTGCACCGTGTTCGCTAGTAAACAGCCTGTCGCGGCCGCCAGCGCCCGCCGCACCAGCCAGCGCACCAGCAACCGACTCGTGCTGTTCGACCCGTACAACTACCTGCCAGGGCCGCCCCCAGCGTCAGTCGCGTCCTCCGACAGCTCAACCCTCAACGACGACGACGGCGACGCACTCACGGACCCGCTGGAGCTCCAGGACGCACCGGAGCTCGTGCTCGCGGGCTCCGTCCCCGGCTCGCTCGACGACACACTCTTCGGGCTGAGTGCGTGCGACTCGGCCGACGTGCTCGTGCACTCTGCACTCGTCGACGACAGCCTTGTCGACGGCGCAGTGCTCGCCCAGCTCCAGCTGCCGACCCGCCAGGAGCCGTTCCGCTTCCTTGGGGTCAAGTGGGCAGCGCACGAGTACCGTGGCGCGTACAAGAAGCCGTCGTCGCGCGACTTTGTGTACCTCGAAGCTGTCGGGTCAGTCGTGCGGAGCGACGGCAGCCGTCTCGGCTATGTTCTGCGGCATTCGCTGACGCTCGCTGCGTGCGGCGACCTCGCATCCGAGCGCCGTCTCGTACGTGGTTCGCTCGCTATGAGCGCGGTCTTGACGCCAGTCGCGAGTAGCCACTCGGTCGACGTCTTTGCCTACGGGAAGCTCCGGCTCGGTGGGTTCGAGAAGCCTCGCGGGTCCACGACGCTCGCAACGTGCGCGTCGGTGCTGCTGACCACTGCGAACAACGCGGTCCGGTGCGCACACGCCCGGAAGCTCGTGTGGCGGCTGCGTCAGGGCGGCGCCGACCCCAAGGTCCCGGTCGTGCGGGCCGACATGTTTGCGTGCGGCATGTGCGCCAAGCCGTTCGGGAAGCTCAGCTCGGTCGGCACGTGCCGCGTCTGCTGCGTGCAAATGTGCTCGCGCTGTCGCTTGACGCGCACGCTCAGTGCCGTGGCTGTCGACGTGACGAAAGAGAAGAGGACGCTGACGATCGAGAGTGTCGGCGGCGTCTTTTGCAAGAACTGCATCGCGCGCGCGAACCAGACGGACGCGTTCGCTGTCGCGAGTGACGAGGTCAGCGAGGGCCGGTACGGACCGTCGCCTATCGACAACGACAGCGACAACGACAGTCATGAGAGTCGCAGACGCACCACCAGTAGTAGCAGGCTATTGGAGCCACCACCACTGTCGCCGTCGTTCCTGGCCCCCATGTCGTACGACAGCAACCGGTCGACTGACGTGAGTCGCGCGTCGAGCCCTTGGAGCATCGACGAGCGGCAGTCGCACGAAGAGGTCTCTGGGGACGCGATTGGCGTGCGCGAGTTCCACGGCTGGTCGTACGCGAACCCTGCCGTCGGGAGCGACCACCGAGACGCAGCCGCTGTGTCGACGCTGGCGCTGGTACCCGACAAGAGCCGCGACCACGTGCCAAGTGCTCCGTCCCAGTCCCAGTCCCAGTCGACGGCCGCGATGGACACGCACCAGCAGCAGCGACAGGCGCTCTGGCGTAAGATGGCCGAGTTGCGGCTCCAAGCCGAGTCGGTGTACCAGCTCACGAAGCAGAACGAGGCGCGGATGAGGAACGGCAGCCCGGACTTGTGCTACGACTCGGATATTGACGAGCTCGACTGAGGGGACAATCGACAGTCGACAGTCGACAAGCAACGTATTTAGTCGGTCGAGTGGTCGTTCGTATTCATTCGTTCGCTCACTCGCCATACGCTTCTCCATCGACCCAGTGGGGCCGCTCTCTCATCTCCTGTCGTCGTCTCGTTTCCCACTGTTGTCGCGGCTTTGGGCTTAACTCAAGGCTTGTCGATCCAGTGAGACGACGACGACGACGACAACGACATGGGGACTTGGTTGATAAATTGGTCGGCGACAGATCGACACACAGACGGACAGACGAACGGACGGACGGATAGACGCTCTGTGGACTCTCACTCTCTCTCTCTTGATCATGGCGACACACACTCGCTGTCGCTCGCATCAGTTCGCGAGACCGGCTTGGAACCGTGCGGCCATGGCTTCCACCGAGCTCCCCGTGCTCCCTGTCGACCCGTTGCGCAACCGGAAATCAGTCCTGGAGACCCGTCGCACAGGCGTCGACGCCGACGCGTCACTCGCGTCGTCGGACGAGAAGTTTTTGATCAAGTGCGCCACCTTCCCACCGCCACTGCCTCCACCTCTCGTGGACGACGTTGCACTGCGGTCAGCTGTCGGCGCCACTGCGCTCTCGTAGCGATCCGACACCTTGGACGACGCCGCCAGAGGCGGATACGCCGCCCCCACAGGTGCAGAAGACGCCACCGTCGTCTTATCCTCTTCCTCCTCCTCTGCTTCCACTTCCGCCCCTCCCTCCACCCTGTCGCTTGCACCGACGCTACCGGCCATCGCGTCCATCTCGACCATCATTTCGCGACAAATGCTTTCGAGCTCCGCTCGCTCGCGCGTCACGAGCGCCACTCGCTCACTGAGCGCCTCGAGTCGCTGCGCCTGCTCGTCGTTGCGGTCGCACAGCCGCGTGATCTCGGCCTCGAACCGCTTCACCTTGGCGCTCACGTCGTCCAAGTCGGCGCTATCACTCGAGGCGACTGTGACTGAGGTTGCGGACGCGGCTGGACGGTGCTGGTGCTGCGTCTGGAGCTCTCGCTTGAGCATCTCGTGCTCTCGCTGCGCAATGTCGAGCTGGGCGGCGCGGTGGTCGAGCTGCTTCTGGAGCTGCGCGACTGTGGCGGCGTTCATGTCGGTCGCGAACGAGTTGTCGCTGATCGTGCGGCTCCGGTGGTCGTACAGCTGCCCTTCGAGCGCTGTGAGCTTCACTTCGAGCGTCCGCTTTTCCTTCAGCGCCTCCTCCAACCGTTCGTTCACGCTCTCCATCTGGTTGCTCCGGTACCGGAGCTGCATCACCTCTTGTTTCGACAGCTTGAGCTGTTTCTGCACCTCAGCGAGCTCGTCGCTCCGGTCGACTCCGCTGCTGCTCGCTACCGCCGCTGTCGACGACGACGACGACGACAGCGCCGCCTTGTCCGCTGTCGCAGTCTTGAGCTGCTGCACTTGGGCTTCGAGCGCCGCGGTGCGGTCCTGGGCCTTGACGAGCGTACTCCGCACCGCCGCGAGCTCCTGTTCCGCCGCCTGCTTTGCGCTGTTGAGCGTCGCCAGCTCCCGTTCGTTCGCTGTGAGCTGCGCTGTCGCCGTCGCGAGCGCTGTCCGCAGCGTCTGAGTCTGGGTCTCGAGCGCCGCAACGCGCTCGCGGGCGTCGTCGTCGTCGCTCAGTTCGACGATCTTGGGCTCGTCGTTGGCTGCGACACGCGCGAGCTGCTCGGCCTGGGCTTCCGCCTGGGCTTGGAGCCGCAGGTTCTCCTCCGTCGCTTCCCGCAGCAGCGCGTTGAGCTGCTTCACCTTCTCTTCCAGCGCGATCTTGGCCTTGCCGACGTCCATGTAGATTTTGTTGAGGAAGCCTGGGGCCGCAGCCGGAGCAGGAGATGCGGCAGGATTCCCATCCGACTCACCGCCTGACGAACCAGTCAACGACTGCGTCTCGGACGGGTACGCAGGCGGCGGCGGGAGCCCACTCGCGTCGAGACGGCGCTGGAGCTTCTCCGTCTCCGCACGCGCAGTACTGAGCTCCCGCTCAAGCGCCGTCTTCTCCCTCTCGAGCCGCGCTTTCGCGTCCTGGACCTGCTCGAGCTCTGCGTGCATGTCGTCGCTCAGCGCTTGGCTCGCCGCGTCCGACGCACTCACGCTCGTCGTCGCCACGCCTTGGTGGAACAGCTTTACGTCTGCGAGTGCGCTCTCGAGCTTGGCTTTGAGGAGAAAGTTCTCCCGCTCCAGGACGTTGATCTGCTCCGTCATCGTGAGCACCGGCGCCCCACGACTGCGTCCAAACACGTCGTCGTCGTCGTCGTCTGCGTCGTTGAGGCTGTTGTCCGACTCGGCGCCGGACGTGTCGGCCGACGTGTTCGTGCCGGTTCGGTGCAGTCGCGGCGGCGTGGCTTTCGTCCCGCCTTTGCTTGGCGCCGCGGCGTCGTAGAGCAGTGAGCGGCCGACGAACTCGAGCTGGCGCTGGAGCTGCTGGTTCCGCGCGAGCGCCGCTGTCATCTCATGCCGGAAGTCAAAGACCCGCCACGCTTCCTCCGCGCTCACGACGCCGGATGTGAGCGCGGGGTCGTCTGCGTCCATGCCGGCGAGCGCGTCGAGCTCCTGGTGGAACCGCTTCACGCGGTCCATGAACTCGAACTGCGGGAGGAACATGAAGGACGACGCGGCCGTGGGCTCCGCTTCAGTCCCGGTTCCGGGCGCCACGCCGGTCTCTTGCGCCTGGCGGACCTGCGTCGCACAGAACTGGAACGCCATCTCGAGCTCTTGGAGCAGCCGGCTCGTGATCGCTCGGTACCGGCCGGCGTTCGCGGTCTCCGCCGTCTCGCGCACGAGGAGCTCTTCGTTCTCAAACACAAGCGAGTCGATGCGTTTCTGGGACTCCTTGAGGAACGACTCGAGCTGCAGGATCTGCATCTCTTTCCGCTCGAGCCGGCGCTTGGACGAGCGGCAGTCCGAGCACCCGCCCACGAGGTCCGCCAGTGGGTCCCGGTCGCTGTTCTGCGAGCTCATACTCGCAGTCGTCCGACGGGACGAGACGGACGACGCCGTGTCGGGGTACCGCTGCTGCCGCTGGTGCTGCATCTTGGCGCTCGAGAGCAGCGACGTGGGCGGGAGCTCCGCGATCGAGAGACTCCCACTGGACGGGGCTGGGGCAGCTGAGCCGGGCGGTTTGCCGGCATAGTCCCACACGATCTCAAACTCGAGCTGGGCTGCGAGGTCGCGGCACTTGAGTGGCGCAATGCGGTACACTTTGTGCCGCACCGGGTTCTGCGGCTGCACGAGCTCTGCAAAGTCGACCTTGAAGAGCGCAACGGCCGAGTGGCTCGGGAGCTAAGCACATCACGCGTCAGATTACGTCAACAAAACAAAATGGATGGCCGACATGACGCAATCAATCCAGTGAGACGCTGGACGGACATACCGCGACGAGCACGACTTCGTACTCCTTCTTAAGGAACTCGGCGGCGCCGGTTTTGCCGCGCAGGAGCGACGTCTGGATGCCCACGTGCTGGTTCCACTCGGCGACGTGGTCAGCGTGCCACCGCGTCGGCTCGGACGTGATCTCTTTGCTGTTGCGCCGGAAGAGCACGATGAGATCTTCGTCGAGCGGCGAGATGTCGTGTCCGACAGTTGCGCGCTGGAGGAAGACGTTGAGGTTCACGAGGATCGTGCCGTTCGCTGGCGCGGCAGACGTGGTGCTGCGGTAGCTCGGTCGCATGACGCCGCTCTCGGGGCTCCCGCCGCCGCCTCGCCGCATTAAGAATGGGGTGTTTGTTGTGTGCAGGGCGTGGACGTGTGCTCGCTCGCTCGTCTGGAGCGGACCAGCAAGTGCGCGAATGAGTGGGGTGGGGTGGTCAGGAATAGGCGCGGCGGCGCTACGTTGTGTGCGGTTTTGGCTCGACTGAACTGAACCTCTTGACCCACAACGTCTCGACAGTCCGTCCCGACCCGGTGTTTTATCGCGACCTTGGTTGGACGAAATACCCTGTGATTTGTACGTAACGGATGCTTAATAATAGAGGATGACAGGCTAAAGTCCCTGTGTACGATAGCAATGTTGCATATAAATCCATTATGCAAGGTCAGGCGAAGCAACAGTTCTGACTTGATGTTAATGTTCGTCAACGACAGCACTGTACTCGCAAAGGAAGCGATAACGACGACGCTCCATTGGATCGGCCGTCTTGGCTTGTTGGCGTCGTAAGACAAAGAAGATGACGGCGCGTCCAGTACCAGGGCGGCCCAGTTGCTGACTGTACGTGAGGCTCGTCAAAGAAGACGTCGTCTACTGTACTTGAAGAGCTGTGGACCAGTCTGGTACCTAAGTAGCCATCGCTTCAAGCTCGGATTATTATACCAGTCCTTGGTTCCTTGCTCGCTCTTCTCTACGGTCTCCACCTACCTAATCACCACCCACTCTCTCACACGTCGGCCGCAAAGTCCGACAGCCGGTACACGGACGCAGACGACAAGCTCGAGGACGCGGACCGCTGGGCGGACGACGAGAAGCCACGGAGCGAGCCAAAGTTCGTGGTGCGCAGCCACGAACTGACGGCGCGGCTGCTGGTCGTGATGCGGCCTTCGAGGAGCTGGACGAGCTCTTCCTGGAGCTCCAGAGCGTCCGGGCGGTCGTCGAACTCGAGGCTCCAGCACCGACGGGCGAGCTGCTCAATCTTCCGCGGACACTCGGGTGTGAACCGCAAGTTGGCGTGTTCACTGAACTGCGTCGGAGCTGTCGGTGGCGTCGTCGTTGTTGACGTCATCATCGTGTCGACCGACAAGAGCGTGTCGAGCTCCCAGAGCAGCAGGCCGAACGCGTAAATGTCGCGCATTGTCGTCCGGAACGTCGGACTCGTCGGCACGCGCGACGACATCCTGGACGGCGTCATCGGCGCCGTGGGAACGTCGCCACCGCCGTGCAGGAACGACGAGCCGAGCTGCGACTGCGAGAACGACGACGCCTTGAACGCCATGAGCTTGCGCACCTTGGCCCGCGTGCTCTGGCGCATCGACGCGTCGCCTCGCAGCCCTGTCGTCGTGGCGGTCGCGACGTCCAAGTCGCTTGGGAGCGTCACGTCGAGTGCGCTCAGCTTGGCTTCGCCCGTCTCGTTCACGAGGACAGTCGCGGCGCTCAAGCGACCATGGGCGACGTGGTTCGCGTGCAGGTACACGAGCGCCATGGCGACGTCGAGGGCGATCGAGAGCTTGCAGCGCCAGTCCGACTCGGGTTGGTGCGGAGTTGGGAACCAGTTTAAGAGGCTGTCGCCACGACTGCCAGTCCTGTCGGCCGGGTCGTTGCCTGTCTGGTGGTAGTACATTTGGCCGTCGCGACGGCCGCGCTCGCGACGGAACATGGCGGCGAGCGAGCCCCGGTGCATGAACTCAAAGACGACAGCGAACTGCCACCGCTGGGTCGACACGAGGACTGGTTCGTATGGACTCGTGCGGTGGCTACGATGGCTGGACGCGCCGAAAGTGAGCCCAATGAACTGCACGAGACTCGGGTGGTCCAGCACGCTCGCGAGTCGGATCTGCTCAATGAACCGGCGCTCGTCCCGGCGCTGGTGCTGGCGCTGGCGCTTGTGTTTGCTCGGGACGAGCGACGCGTGCAGGACGACCTGGTAGCCCTGGTACTCGGCGAGCAGCAGCGGCTGGTGCGGACGAAGCGCCTCCACCGTCGTTTCCACGTCGCCCTTCATGCGGATCTCCTCCGGTGGGATCTCGTACACGAGCAAGTCGTCGAGCAGTCCGGGCTTGGACTGTCGCTTCGCGCTGTCGTCCTCTTCTTCCAGCAGCGCCACGGCGTGCGGGAACGCCGACGGCGGGTCGCCAAAGACCCAGTTGCTGTCGCTCTTCTCGTCCACATTGTCGGTCGGGTCGTGCAGGAACGACAGGTAGTGCAGGCGCACGCGCTTGTCCGTCCCGCTCTCTTCGAGCCGCCGCTTGCGGTACAAGACGAACGCGAACGCGCTCAGGACGACGCCGATGAAGAAGCTGATGCCGCCAATCACGACGATCGCTTTGCTCGAGAACGCCGAGCTCTCGCCGCTCGACGACGCGCGGTTGTTGTTGAGCACAGACGCGCCGTCGTCGTCGGTTGGAAGCGCGGTCGGAGCGGCTGTCGGCGTTGGCGACAGTGTCGGCGCTGGCGGTGCCGGCGTGGCGACAGCCGCGGCGCCCGACAGGTTCGCGCAGTCTTCGACGACGCACACGGGCGTGCCGTTCACGACTTCGACCGCTGCGTTTATGTTCGGACACGCTGAGAGCGTGAACGCTGGGACTGTGAGGTCGAGTGCGGCAAAGACCGAGACGTCGGGGCGACAGAGCTCGATCATTTCGATGCCGTTCCCATTCAGGTCCCTGGAGATGGAAGGCGAACGGGGGTTAGAAACGTGGTCGTCGTCTCCCTTGATCAAGACAGCAGCACGTACAGTTTCTGGAGCGTCGTGGGTAACCGGAGGCTGTTGATGGTCGTGATCTGGTTCGACGCCAGGCTCCTGCGAGGAGAGGCGAGGCTGGCGGTCAGTACTCCACGCCCACACAGGGTCGAGAGAGAGAGAGAGAGAGAGAAGGAAGGGCGTACAGTTCGACGAGAGCTTCGAGCTCCGAGATGCGACTCGGCAGCCTCGTGAGCCTGTTCTTGCTCAAGTCCCTAGACGAACGAACCAGCCCCAGACGTCACACACTGTTGCCGTCAGCGTCGCTCTTCAGACGACCCCACGTCTCTTACAATACGACACAAGACGGTGGGTGACGCACAGGTACTGGATGGCGATTGGGAGGTTTGAGAAGCTCGTCGAGTTGCTGTCCAGAGCGTTCGTGCTGACGTTCCTGCGTGCCACCACGAGCGAACCAGTCAGTCTCTCAGTCTCTCATTCCCCTTGTGGTAGTAGGGCTGCTTACAAGACGCTGAGCGACGGCGGGAGCTGGAGACCGTCGAGTGTCGTGAGCGACGTCCTGGCGAGTGATCTGCCGTCGTCATAGAGCCACCCACCCACACACGTCAGCCGCTAGAGAAGGAGGAGGGAAGGGGGAGAGCGTCTCATATCCATCACGTACAGGAACTGGAGCGACCGGAGCGGCGCCAGCGCCGCTGCGTCGACTGCTGCGAGCGGGTTCTCGTCCAGCAGCAGCGTCTGGAGCACTGCGTTCGGTGGCCACGGGCCCGTCGCTGTCAGCGTCACGACGCGGTTCTGCCGCAGGTCGCTGCCAGTCCAACAGGATACCGATCAGTACGCCACCCCGTCCTCTCGCTCTCTCTCTCTCACTCTCACTATACGCACAGATACGTCAGTCGTGGTGGGAACGCGGACAGCGAGAGGTCCGTGAAGCGGTTCGCGCGTAGGTCTCTGCAAGCAGAGCGACACGCCGGCATCAGTCAGTCAGTCCGCTCACCAGCCACAGTCTCTCGCTCTCACTGGCTCATCTCACTCACAGGCGCGCGAGGTCCACATCGCCGCCCAGCTGTAGACTCTCGAGTGCGTTATCGCTCAGATCGAGTGCGAGGAGGCGCGGGAGGCTGCGCACGCGCGCGAGCTCGAGTCGGGACGCGTTGAGTGTGAGCGTGGCCGTGTCCACCGCCAGGGGACGGGCGACGCACGCGGCGGTGAAGGCGATGGCTTCGGTCGCAGAGGCGCCGACCAGCAGCGAGCTGCCGTTCACGCAGCTGTTGGCGCGCTGGGCTGAGGCGCCGGCTGCCAGGAGGAGCGAGAGCGCCAAGAGCGCTGCCATCCAGGAGCGCCGAAACGGTGTATGGCGCTCGCGCGGCGTCTCGGCGTGCCCGCCGCCTGAGTTGACTTGGCGAGTCAGTGAGTCACACAGTCACACACAACCCGAAAAGGTGACACCCGCCACGTTGAAAAAGACTGGCTTTTTTGCCCGCATCTTAATTTTTAGACTGGCGGGTTGTAAGCGAAAAAGGGAACGGAATATAAAGACTGAAGATTTGTATACTGCAAATAAGGTCCGACGTCGGAGGGCTCCAAAAGAGCTGCTCGATGGCTGAAATCTGAAAGAGCGAGCGAGTCCGGGACTCCTCCTTTGAGTCCTTTGTGGCCCACAAGCGGCGTCGGAGCTGGAGGAAGAAGACGACTCAGCCTTTCGCTTTACGTGAGTGAACCTTCGTTCGCACGACAAACGTCCTGAGCGCAAGTGGACAATTTGCAACAAAGATGTGAACGACACCTCAGCGAGTCCGACAGACACCAGACACTTGAAGTACTGTAGTTGTCGAAGTAGGCGACTTGAGTTGCAGAGTCCACAAACAGCCTGTCCAACGACAACCGGCTCGTCCTGCAGGTTGGAAGACGAGGTGATCTCTGCGCTCTTCTCAGACATCGTTCGCGCTCGTTTGTATCAAATCGACGTCCTAAGTCGACTGTCGACCACAAGCTCTGAACAACGCACCCGATCGATGAATTCGCACTAGCACTCGCACTGAAAGCCTCTATTTCCAACTGACGACCATCAGCTTCCACTCTACTGTCGGTCGCTTACGCTCTCTCGAATGCACACTTACGCTCCCACGCCACTGCGCCATCATCTCTGTCGTTGCTGCTGTCTTCCGTCGCCACTCGTCGCTGGCCCAACCCACCACCGCCGTCGACAAGTCAACGTTCGCCTCACGTCTCCCCACTCGCGCTCCGCTTCAGCTGACTGGTCGACGGCGTGAAGCAGAGCGTCCGGAGCGCCATCTGTCGGCTCCCACTCGCTCGCACGCGCGGACCTGCGGTGGGCGTCGAGTGCGGCGCAAAGAGCACCGACAGCTCCTGTCGGTCGCCACCCCACGGACTCTTCTCGTGTGCGAGCGCTGGTGCTTCTGAGCCCTCGTCCCCGTTTTGAACGACGCTGTCGGTGGCGTCGCCGACAGCGTGCGCAGCAGCCACTGGCGTGTCACTGTCGCCACGTCGGCGCAGCAGCCGGAGCTCCGCGTCGTCCGGCTCGATCGAGATCTTCATCCGCTTCCGCGTCCGGCGGCTCTTGCCCCCCTCTGTCGCCTCTGCTGCTACCTCAGCTCCCATCGTCGGTATCTCCTCAGCGTCGTTGGGTCGGTAGCCCTGGACCCACGGGTGCGTGCACACCTTGTCGATCGTGATGCGAGCGGGCGCGTCGACCGTCAGCATGCGCGCGAGTAGGTCCTGGAGGTCGCTCCCCACCCGCGTGTCCATCCGCCAGAGCCGCAGCAGCGCCTCGACCCCTTGCTCCTTGACGACACGGAAGCGCGCGTCCGTGTCGACAGCGCTCGCGAACGGCGGCGCCCCCGTGACGAGCACAAAGAGCACGACTCCAAGCGACCAGACATCCGCACAGAGTCCGTTGTAGCGCTCGGTACTGCGCAGCACCTCGGGCGCCATATAGAAGAGCTTGCCGACCCGGCCGACACACGCCACGCCGTTCTCAGTCGCGAGCCCAAAGTCCGCGAGTCGGCACTGCTGCTGCGCGTCCACGAGCACGTTCTCGAGCGAAATGTCGCGGTGGGCGACGCCGTGGGCGTGCACAAAGCGCACAGCGCGTGCGATCTGCTGGAAGCACGCATGGGCACGCGCAGCCGACAGCGTGCGGCCGTCGACGTAGTCAAAGAGCTCGCCATGCGGACAGTAGTCGAACACGAGGCACCGTGCGTTCGTGCGCGCGTCGACAAAGTCCTTGCGGAGCCAGAGGAGCCCTGCGCGGTCAGCGGCGTCGCTCTCGGGGCTGCTCTCGACGTCGCTCGCGTCCCACTGCGGGTGCACGCTCCACGTCGCGTTCGTTCCTGCTGTCGCCCGTGCGTCCGGACGGAAGACGCGGTTCCCCGACAGGCGACGCAGGATCCGCAGCTCCGCGTCGCCGTCTTCACGCACTGGCGCGCCTGCGACCGCCGTGTGCGCGCGCATGTGGGCGATGCTCATCATCTTGACCGCGTAGAGCGCCCCCGAGCCGTGGTGTCGCACGAGCGCCACCTTGCCGTAGATTGCACCACGCAGCGTGCGCACGTACTGGAAGTCGTCCATTCTTCTGAAGCGAGAGACAGCGAGTGGTGGCTAAATGGAGAGCGAGCGAGCGACTGACCGACCGATAGCGACGCCCAAGAAAGAACGACGCGTCGACACGTGGGGCCTGTCGATCATTCGTCCCAGTCCGACCCGTCGCTGTCGTTGTCGTCGTCCCACTCGATGCTCGCTGTCCGCGACGGCTGTCGCCTCATTGCCGACACTGCGAGGGGCGTCGCGACAGCCCCTGCGAGCGTCTTCGTCGCCTTGGGCGCTCGCGCGCAGTGCGCACACGTCCCTGTCGCTGCGTCCACGAGGCCGAGGCCCCAGCCGCCGCACACGGAGCAGCGCTGGCGGAGTCGCGTCGACGCCACGATGAAGGCGAGTCGGAGGCGGTTGCAGTGGCCGCAGAGTCCGTTCTTCTCTACGAGCCCGACGCCGCGGCCGTGGCAGCTCTCGCACTGGTCCACTTTTGTCGCGCCAGTGCCGTTGCTGTTGCCGTAGAGAGCGACTTGGCTGTTGGTGAACGGGACGAGCGCTGTCAGAGGCGCTAGTCCGCCCGAGAGCGGCAGCTGTTGTTGCGGCTGGTACAGTACGGGCGAGGGGTACGGCACCATCATGACTTGGGGAGGGTACGGCGGAGGATACGGAGGGTAGTAGAGTGGCGGGAACGACGCGGGCGGGAAGGGCATGGGGGCGTACGGGGGCGGGTATCCACCTGGCATCGATAGGGGCGGCGGTGGGTACTGGTAGAGTTGCTGCTGGTAGGGTTGGTGCTGGGGCTGGTACGGGGGATGCGAGTGGGGCGCGACTGGCACTTCCTGCTGCTGTTGTTGCTCGTCGTTGTGTTCGACAGACTTGGCTCTGCTCGTCTTCTTCAGCTTCTTCTTCAGCTTCTTCTGTTGCGCCTCCTCCTCCTCCTCCAGCGTCGTGGGCTTGGAGGGAGAGATCGATGGCTCCACCTGCTGCTGCTGTTGTAGCTGTTGTGGCTGAACAGCGGCGGCTTGGAGCTTCAGAGCGCGACGACGCGCGCGTCTCTCGTCCTTCAGCCGCCGCCTCTCGACCTCCTCCTCCTCCTCCGCTTTGTCCGCTTCCTGCGTCTCCACTTCACGAGTCTCAGCTTCCACTTCCACTTCAGCGCGTGGGCTCTCTGCTCCAGCGTCGTTCTGGACGCCGTCGACTGGCTCGTCCACAGGTTCGTCACTCGCACCTGTCGACATAATCGCTCTCTCGTCACGAGCCTCCGCCTCAACGCGCTCGTCCTCCTCCGCCTCCTCCACCTCCACCTCGTCGCCAGGCTCCTCCGTCTCGTTCTTCTTCGCTTCCTCTTTCTCTTCCTGATCCCTGCGCCGTTCGGCTCCCGCTTCTGCTTCCGCCTGCCTCTCGGCCTCCACATCAGCTGCCAGTCTCTCAGCATCCGCTTCCGCTGCTCTCTTCTCGACCTCTTCCTCCTCCTTCCGCCTCTCCTCCTCCTCTCTCTTCCGCTTCTCCTCTCGCGCCGCTTGCTGCTCTTCACGCTTCCTCCGCCAGTCGGTACTAACACCACTAACACCACTAACACCACCATTCCCACTCCCACTCGCCACGCCCGTCTTCTTCTCCAAGTTGCGCGCCACTTCCTGGAGAAAGTCGTCCTCCGCGACGCTCGTCTGCTTGGCAAACATGCGCTCCTGGCGCTTCTTACGGAGGAACCGCAGCCGCTCCGCAGCACTCATGTGCGCTGTCTCGGCCTCAAACGCATCGGACTCCTCCTGCTCTTGGGCCTCCGTCGCTGTGGCTGTGGCTCCTGTTGGCATCCCCATAGAGGGACTCGACGGCTCCTCCCGTGGGATGTGGACCATGGGCGGCGGCCCGCGTGCCATCGCAGCCAGCGGGTTAATGCGTCCAGCCAGCGACGCCTGCAGCTGCGCAAAATGCGCGCTCTGGGTCGTCTTCTTCGTGCCGCTGGACGCGAACGTTTCCACGGCCGCTGCGACAGTCGCGTTCGGGTTCCCACGTGGGCTACCAGCTGCCGCTGCGGGCGCTTCTAGAGGCGCTTGCTGCGTCCTGTCGCTCTGCTGCTGCTGTTGTTGGTGGCGCAGCTCCTTTGGGAGCTTCCAGCGGCTCTCGTTTGTACTCTGCTCGCAGTGTCGTCACGTCGGATCTGTGAGGAGGTCACGTGGCGCTGCCGTACCAGGAGACAAGACGAACCCACGCACCTTGTTGTAATAGTACGGGCGGCCGTCCGGAGCAGTGAAGTGCTCCCACGCGTCCGCATCAGCGCCACTCGCGCGGTCGAGACGCCGCGAGCGCTCGGCCGCACGCGTCTTCTTCTTCTGCTTGCGCTCCATCGTCGTTCACCACTGCACGAATCCAATAGTGACGAAAAACAGGAAACTGCCATTCCATGACGTGGTAGTAACAACTTCTAGCCGCACGTCGCACCTCCTTCCTCCCAGCAGCTCCGCAATACTAGGCATTTTTTCCTAAATATGGAGCTCCTGGCCCTGGAACCGCGGTGGGTCGGTCGAGAAGCGCCGCTGCAGCAGTGGCGTGCCCTCGTCTGTCGTCCCTGTCACTCCACGCCCGACAGTCGGGAGGCAGCTCGCAGTCCGCTTCCCATGGCCGCTCCGCTTCACGCTCATCATGGAGATCACGAGCACGCCGGGGAGGAGTTCCGGGACGGTATAAAAGAGCCACGGGTTCGCGCCATGCGGGTCAAACACTTCGATCGCCGGCATGGAAATGAGCAGCAAGACACTTCGGTACAGAAAAAGGACCGAGACGCCCGCGCCCAAGACCGCGACGCGGGTCGCAATGCTGCTTGCGAGCGCTGAGAACTCGATCTTCGTGAGCACGCGGTAGAGGTGAATCGCTGTCCGCGCAAGCATGAGCGCGAGGAGGAAGAAGAAGAACGCGACGACGCCGTAGTCGAGCTGGAAGACCACGCTGTTCGTCTGGTACGTGGGAAAGAGCGTCTTGAGCGCCAACAGCGCACTCTCGACCAAGTAGATCCACACGTTCGCGACGACAAAGAGCGTCCGCGACCGCACGTGCTGCTTGCTCGCCCGCGTGTACTCGCCAATGATCGACTGGTTCGCACTCGCGAAGCGCGCGAGCGGCTTCTCAGCGCGCTGGGCGTGGTAAAGCACGTCTTCCCAGAAGCGCAGGAGGAGCGTGAACGCAGAGAAGTACAGTAGCGTCGCGAGCTTCCCGAACGACGTCACGCCGAGCACGTACATGTCAATGTCGGTTGGTAATACTGGAACGTCGAGGACCAAGTGCTCGTACGCGATGGGCGGCGTGGTCGCGTCGCCGACGACCCACTCGAACGTGTGCGTGTTGCTCAAGAGGAACCACGCGATGCGCGCAATGTACGAAAAGCTCAGGAACGTCGGGAACCACCGCATGCGCTTCACAGGCAGCAGGTGCGTCGCGTGGCCGTGCTCGCCCAAGCGCCCGCGCTGGATGCTCACAGACACAGTGTACGCGAGCGCAATCGCGTACACGTACACGGAGCTCGCGGCCGCTGACCGCGGGTAGAAGCAGTGCCCAGCGCCAAACACGCAGATCTCGTCCCACCAGCGCGTGGCGGCGGCGGCGGCGGCTGGCGGAAGAGAAGCCATCGTAGCTTTCGTGGAGGTGGGTTGCAGAATGAATGCACTCGGAAGAGTGGCGTGATGGAAATCAGCTTGCAATTGATGCGGTTTTTGCAAACTACGTAACTGCGAAATAACCCATAATTTTAGCATACGAGTTCAAGTCGATCAGTTCTCTCAAAATAAAGACGGCGTCTTAGCGTCTCCATTTTAAGCCTCAAACTGCCGCGTTTTAGCAACCAACTCTGTTTCGGTCTCGCGGCGGAATGCGTCCACAATGCGCGCCAACACTTCACTTCACCCCCATCAACCCAAGGCCATGCACGTCTCTCACTCGCTCTGTTCTCTACTTGTACTCGCTCGTTGTCCAAAGCAATTGCTCGCTTGGTATGACTTAGGGCTTCCTCGCGTCTGACTTTGGTTGGTGACGAGTGCGAGCACTACTTCTACGTTGGACTAGGCGCCATCCACACAGCTTTTCAGCATCGTCATCCGCTGTGGTGTGCCATGTGTCCGCATGTTCGTTCTGTGGTACGTTAAAGAGGACTCCTTCATAATCAACGAACCTCCAGAACCATCTGGAGGGAAGCTCCCCGTTCGACTTTGCTTTCGCAACCACCACCACCGGTGGTGGTGGTTGACAAGACCTGACTGCTCAGTGCGTAAGTGTCTGGCTCCGGAACTAGCGAGAGCGAACGGCTTGCACACCATTCGCATTCCGATAGTTCGTACAAACTGCTGGTCGTGAGCATTCCAGTGTGCTGAGTATCGAGTCGCGACGACACGCCGTGTTGTTACGCACTGTGGTCAGCAGGCCAGCGGTGTCCACGACACCGAAAGTGGTCAGAAGGAGTCTGTACAGAAGGAAGAAGGCCATCGACTCAGTCACGCACTCGATCTCGACGAAGTCGAGTCGAGCACGCACTCAGATTGCCAGACCGATCACGCAGCGCGCTTGTCGTCGACATTGTTGTCGTCGCGCTCCAGCTGAGCTGAGGGAGCACTCTCGCATTCGCTAGCGTCCTCACCCACGTCCGAGAGAGGGGCTCTGACTGCATGGCGAGCAGAGACCACCGCCCCGCACAGCAGCAGTTGGGCTCTGTGGAGAGCACCGCCGCTGTCCGGAGCCGACGTGCAGTCGCTGACAGTAGCAGTGATAGAGACGACGACGACGACGACGACGACGACGAGCCGTGGGGCCTCGCACTCCGCAACCTACGCGTGCAGCACGCGAGCGAGAACCAGAGCAGCGACGAGCGCACAGTCCTGGCTCCTCCGCATGACCCGGCGGCAGCCATGGCGCACATCACGCTCGAACACGCAGAACAGGAACAGGGCACAGTGGTCTTCGGTGCGGCAGCAGCAAGCGTGAGCAAGTCGTCGCTCAGCTTCATCCTCGACGACGACGACGACGACAATCAGAGCCATGCGTACTCGCCGAGCCCCGCGCCGTCGTCCGTGGTCTCTGGTACGCGAAGAGCTCGTGTCGTTTCGCAATGATGTCGTGAACCCACTTCTGACTACGTCGGTCCCCCTTCGTGTGCCACTGTCCCTCGTCAGACAGCGACTATGAGCACAGGTCAGAGAGCGGACAGGAGATGAAGAGCGAAAGCGTTGGCGACAGCGCTCGCATTGTCGGAGCAGCGCGGAGTCTCCACTCCAAGCTCCAGTCGACGTCAACGTCGCGTCGCAGTAAGCAGGGCGAGCCGAAGCGCAAGGCCCGTCGTCCGCCGAGCCGCATCTGCAAGTTCGAGGACTGCGAGCAGTACGTTGTGGACCAGGGACTCTGCGTGCGGCATGGGGTGCGTGTCCTAGAACGCTTGGCTTGCTACTGTAGTGCTTCTTCTGCCTTGGGGACTCAGTAGAGCTCACTGTGACCACTCTCGCGCCAATCGCAGGGCGGGAAGCGGTGCCAGACCGACGGCTGCACGAGCCGCGCGAAGCACCAGGGTCGCTGCTGGCGACACGGTGGGAACACGCTTGTATGCATATCAACAACAGTATCCTAGAGCCCTCTCCTCTCCCTACTCATTGACTCACTTTCTTCACGCTTCTTCACGCAGGCGGCTCGACGGAATGCAAGGTCCCAACGTGCATCAACCGCGCCAAGTCGCGCGGCTACTGCTGGTCGCACGGCGGCGGGACCAAGTGCAAAGTGGCTTCGTGTGGGAAGATTGCGATCTCCAACGGGCTCTGCTGGGCTCACGGTGGCGGTGCGTCCCGGCAGGAGTCTCCACTTCGAACCTGTGTTTCTTCACGCACTGAACACGGCGTGATGGGTCGGTGCTGTCTCTCTCTCTCCTCTTAGGCAAGCGCTGCATCGTCCGTGGCTGTCTACGACAGGCGTACGAGCGTACGAACAACTTTTGCAACAACCACTTCCAGGGGCTCGAGAGCGGCACGTTTGCTGGCGAGGTCGTTGACGAGGACGCGGACGAGGCTATGGACGGTGGTACGGGTCTTCAGCAGCACGACGACGTGGAGGAAGAGGTCAAGCGCGCGTCGTGATGGCGTCCGTCGTGTCCAATGGCAGAGAGACACGCGAGACGAGCAGTTAGCTTCGCAGACACGCTCGACGCATTAGATCAGAGAACTAGGGGTAATAGAGCGGCGGACACGGATGGACCTTGAAGAGTCGTACACGACGGACATTACTGTCCAGCTGCTGAAGGTACCACGTGATCACGCGAACCAGTCAGCTTAGAACCGATTGCGAGTACTGAACCAGGCGTATTGTACCAGTCACAGAACGCTCGGGTCTTCCCACCCTCAAACATGTTCGGACAGAATCGGCTGTCTGAGCTGCTCGTGCACAGCCGACTGCTGAGACGTCACGCTGAACGGAGGTGGGATGACTTCCTCACATTATTTGAGTGACCAACTGGAAAGTGGTGGCTCGAGGTGTTCGTCAGTAGCGCACGAGACAAGAAAGGCTGCTCGTGACGCCGTTGGCGTCCTGGGGATTTGGGAACTGCCACCACGCGCCAGTATCTACGAGTACAGGACTGCATCCTTCGCATCTCGAGGTTCAGAAGGAGACTGTATTGCGTCCTCCGAAGATGTGTGGACGACGCGAGCTCAGTAGTCACCAAGCCGAAACATCAAAGCGATGGTCTATCGCGAGCGAGCGAGGATCAGCCCTGTGCAATGCGTGTGATGATCATCGAACGGCAGAGCAAGGAACAGCGACGTTACCAGTCGCATGCGCTGGAGCCCAAACACCAGCATCGTCCGACGGTTTGCTTCCTATTGCACCGCAACGCGAATGATCATACAGCAACGCGCGGCACCATGCCTACCCAGCATAGACTGTCGTTCTGTCAACCATGGCCAGCGGCGCTCAAGGGCGCCAAACTGCATCTTCGAGCTGAGCTGAGCTCGATCGGCTTCCCAGAACAAAGGGAAACACGTGGGCAAATCCAATCGGATCAAGCAGAACCAACCGTGGGTTGGTTCTGCTTGTTTGGGCGTATTAGCGTGAGGGTGTGTGGCTCGTGAGTGACGCGAACGAAGATGTCGAAGTGTCGAAGAGGCTTCTAGCAACTGGTGGCGAATTGCCGCGGAGCTGCTCAAGCGCTCAAGCCAACCGCGTCATCCTGCGAGGCTCGTACCGCCGATAATGCTGAATGCGGCGCAGTCAACTCGGAACAAAAAGAGCCAGAACAGAAACCTGCGTCTTCGTATCTTCCTGTCAACACAAAAGAGCTCTTAGAGGGCGGATGACTTGTATTGCACCCTCAAATTAAAACTCGAATGCAGACTCGATACACTCCTCGAAATACCACTTGTGACTGGCAATGGTGGTGTCACGGTCTGAATCGATTGAATCAATCGAATGGATCACGCAGGAGGGTGATCCCATCAACATGAACAACTCGCACGCTCACGCTCGACATTCGCCAACAGACCGACTGGCCAACAAGCGCATCCGCTCGCCCACCCGCCTGTTCGCCATGCGCAACGTCTTCGCGAGTGCTGCGGTCGTGCTCGTCGCTGTCGCAGCGTCCCAAGTGGACGCACAGAGCTGCGGGAACCCTCTCGGTGGCTACTGCGGTAACGCCAATGGCGTGAGTGCGTGCTGCCCCAGTGGGAGCTACTGCCAGCCGTGGGACACTGTGTACTACCAGTGTATCACTGTGCCGTCCGGCTGCAGCGCGCTCGAGCCCGACGTCGACTACTTTGGGAACGACATTGCGAGCGTCTCGAACATTCAGCCGTGGGACTGCTGCGCGAGGTGCCAAGCGACCGCGGGCTGCAACTTCTTCACGTTCGTGAACCTCGACCCGAACGGCCCGACGTGCTACCTCAAGAGCGCGAAAGGCGCGAGCGTTCGCAAGGTCGGCGCACTGTCGGGACGCCGGACACCGACACCGACACC